>CM046040.1:74478842-74496030 GCA_025215565.1 Flaveria ramosissima
TATTATAATATTAGGGTTGACACGAAACGGATATACGAAGAGATTCGATTCGAATCGAATTAATTACGCAAAATAAATGCACGAGGAAAGTTAACGAGTTCGAGTCAATTGACGGGCGAAGGGGGGGGGGGGGTTATTGCGACGGCAGGTAGGGTTCGAGGGAGGGGGTCAACGGTGAGAAGAGTTTTCATATACATAATTTTAAATTTTCACTTTGAACCCTCATCTTTAGATTATTTATTCCCTTAAGTTTGATTAATTTACCTTTTAAACCCTAAACTATTAATTATAATAATAGTAAAAACAATAACAATAATAATAATAGTAATAATGATAATAATAATAATAATTAGTAGTAGTATTAATACACTAATAATAAATAAATTTTATTAATTATCATTTATATAATATTTGTCAAATTTTAGATTATTATAATATTAGGGTTGACACGAAACGGATATACGAAGAGATTCGATTCGAATCGAATTAATTACGCAAAATAAATGCACGAGGAAAGTTAACGAGTTCGAGTCAATTGACGGGCGGGGGGGGTAGGGGGTGGGGGGGGGGGGTTTATCGCGACGGCAGGTAGGGTTCGGGGGAGGGGGTCGACGGTGAGAAGAGTTTTCATATACATAATTTTAAATTTTCACTTTGAACCCTCATCTTTAGATTATTTATTCCCTTAAGTTTGATTAATTTACCTTTTAAACCCTAAACTATTAATTATAATAATAGTAATAACAATAATAATAATAATAATAGTAATAATGATTATAATAATAATAATTAGTAGTAGTATTAATTACACTAATAATAAATAAATTTTATTAATTATCATTTATATAATATTTGTCAAATTTTAGATTATTATAATATTAGGGTTGACACGAAACGGATATACGAAGAGATTCGATTCGAATCGAATTAATTACGCAAAATAAATGCACGAGGAAAGTTAACGAGTTCGAGTCAATTGACGGACCTGATAGTGACGGATGTCACACATGATAAATCACAATTAGTACGAATTTGACATCCACGGGCTTGTGATTTCTATTGAATATCGTTCAACCACATCAACTCTCCTGTTAATATATCTAGATACATTAGTTTTTAATAAAGCAATTGTTGTTGTGTTATGTGGATGTTTTATATTAATACAGCTTTCGTCGAAGCTTGCCTTTATTTGCGTGTATTGCAAACGAACAAAAGCTATTTATAATACTTGAAAATTTATCTACATGTGACTTCTTTGAATTCAAATGTTTTTTTAATAAAGCATGCTAGCTCTTTGCCCTACGTATTGTTCTTTCTCCGAAATTAGATGTTGACAATCCATGCGGCGACGAACATCTGTTTATCCTTTTATAACCGGTTTACATCCAAGTATGTAAACACATTTGAAAAAATAAATAGAAACATGTTAGTATAAATAAATATTTATTTGGATACATTTAAGTATGTAAACACATTTGGATACAAAGTTGCCTCCGGAAATTAATATTGTCATACATTTATTAGAGCCAACTCTCTATCGGTGACTATAACACATGGCAACATGGAGCTGTCTAGTGTCTGTCTCAAACACTTTATAGCCCACTTAAAATTGCTCTCTTGCTTATTTTGTATGAATGCGAGCACTATACAAAATGACTTTTTGTTGAAGTTAGCCAACAATCTCAAGAAAAGAGAGGCCATTTTGATTCGTCTTATACGTTGCATCTATAAGAAGTACATGCGGAATTGTTTGCCATATTTCTATCGAAGTTGGATTCATGAAGAATAAATTCACTAGCTGATTAGACGTAAAATTCTTACGACTTTCATATACGTATCCACCACAAAGCAAAATTTCAATAGGGCTTGCATTAGGGTGGTTCCAACTTTTTCAGCAAATCATATCTTCTTTTATGCATCATATATAATTTCAAGTGTGGAGACATTTTCAGTACCATTTTCTTTTAATGCAATTAGAATATGTCATGGCTAAATATTTTTTTCTTTCATGTCTTCTACCATTGCGAACTTCTCTTTAGATAACCTTTTTGCATAAGCATGCCCCTCAAAAAATTTAGTAGGTTTATGGTTATGTTGGTCACATACAACCTGTATTTTCCAACCTCCATATGGTATGTGATGTTTTGCTATAAGATGAAATGGATATCTAGTTTTCTTTGTCCCTGAATGCACGGTGGACTTTAAGGTTGGCTTGTATACACCACATGGATCACACATAAGATATGCCTTGTTCATGACTCCATCTATGGTCTTTTTCGTTCTCTATGTGACAGTAACGTATCCAAGATTACTTGATGTGCTCTGCACCCAATCCACACGCTCCTCTTGTGTCATGTACACCCACTTATTGTAATATGGTGAAGTCATGTTGTAAACAACACTTTTGTGTGAATAATTTTCATGTGGATAACTTTTGTAAAAACTAGACATTGTAGAAATGAATGCTTGAATTGACTGCTCGAACTGTGAGTAAGTGAATATAATGAATGAAGAAAAGGTTTGAATTCTTACTTCAATGACCAAAATAGGTCAATATATATTAGTAAACTGCAAGTGAAATAATTTGTGATGTGCAATTTACAAATAGAAACTGTCTTTCATCTTTTAAGCTTTTAGTCAACTTTGCAACAGTTGATATGAAATGCCTGTAAACTGTCATTTACGTAGTGTAACTTGCCTGTTACCTTTTAAGCTTTATTTCATATCCAACGGTTAATAGAAATGACAAACTGTAACTGCAGTTTACTCTCTTTCTTTTGCTATAAATCATTGTGTAAGAGTCAGTGTTTAAACATTGACCATTCTCACAAAATGAAAACTTCCAGAACTAGTAAAAAAGAAGGGTTGAATCAAGAAACGGGTCATCCTCTAACTCATGTCCTTAGTCGGTAATCATTTCGCACCCTATAGAAAGCATTGTTTGGTATTTTCAAAATGTGCAATTCCAGAAATGGTCTTAAAATGTTGTCCGGTTATACTACGATGGTGTTTCCCCTTTTGTTATTCATTTTATATGGCTCTACACCACCTAAAAAGATTTTTGGCATGTATTTTTAGGGTACTAGGAAGATGGTTATGTATGGCGAATGGTACATTTTAAAAACATATACAAGTGTCACACCCTGGTTTTAGCACTCCCGGGTCGTGTGACAGGTTGGTTTTGGTTGTTTATTTCATCGTTTAAAAATTAATTATGCAAATGAATATTTTAAAATCATATTTTCATAAAATTTGTAACATCAATGTTACGTCAGAACTTTCGAAATTTCATATATTTCAAAACGGGATTTTAAACCCTATATATACAATCAAAATTTAGGTTTTCAAACACAAGATTACATTATACAGCCACAATGAATTTAAGCGCCTAGAGAGCCTTTATCTTTCCAGCAATTAGTTGGCCTATATGTACAACTATATGGGTTATTCAGGTCAAGGGAGTCAACATTCTTTGGGCCCTAACCGTAGCTAACGTATATACACGTGTTAACCGGCAAAAGGTTTCAAAACCATTTATCAGCAAAAACTGGTGAATACATGTAATCTACTCTAAAACATTCCAAGCATCCATATTATTTAATCTCAAATCATAATTTTCTTAGGCAAACTATACATTTAGCACATGACCTCAACTATGAAGTTCATTCTCCATATATACTGCATGGCTTAGGTGGTTTGTTTTTCAACGGAGACCTTCTGGATCTACACTAAGACCATGACCAGCACTAGTATGGGATTTTCACCCATCCTTTAGATATAAATATGGCCAAACTATACATATAATTCTGGTCTAAATGTCTTCATTATAGAATACAAGTCATGATTTAAAGATTCATCATTTCATATATGCAATTTTCACAGTCAAGTAATAAACATCTTGTTTATAAAATAAGAATGTATTCACCTTGTTAAGAGTGGTTGAGCCAATATTATCCTAGAAATAATGAAGGTAGTTCCTAAGTAAGTAGCATTTCGGCTTAGATCAGGTTCTACGGCTTCGGGACTTCGTTTTCGGCGTTGTTTCCTTTGTGCAGCACCTCTTGTTAGCTTAGTATTTATCTAAAGTAGGAGAGTGGTTAAAATAAAAGATAATAAAGAGAGGTATAAGATGATTTGTGACTTAGAAAGCTCATCCGAGTGTTCCTGCGGCCGATGGTCACCGAATCACCAGGATGATGCAGGGCGCATCGTCTTGACGTGCTACATGTCTAACATGTATCGTCAAATCATCATCCTTGAGCCCCTTTTTGCGATGCGCCCCACATTGGAGTATGCATGTCTATTCTTATCTGTTAGTCATCAAACATGGGTCGCCTCCGCATTTATTTCTTAGCCTAGTCGATGCGCTTCGCATACCTTTCCGATACGGGTTGCATCAACCCTCATTTTCCTAAATTCTTAAATATTCTCCATTATACTTCTTCTTTTTTGAGCTGCCTTGGCAGCTTAACCCCAACCACGGGCTTTGCCCCTTGGACCCCACTAGGGGCTGCCACCCCCGAACCCCCACTATCCAACAAATGCTTTGAGTCCTAATTTTTAGGAATGTTACAACAAGTTATATAATTATATGTATAATTTTAATAATTTGCTATTTTAATTTGCAGCACATTTGCGCTTGGACAAACATGTTGTTGGGTTGGAGGAAGGAGGAACTCTAAACAACAGGGTTATTATTGGGCCAACATCATTGGACGATTCTACTCTATGACTTTTTCCAGTAATTACTTGAACAAAACCATGATGCCGACTAATATGCCAATGGGTCATGAGCAATATATCCTCTAATGTGGGAAGTTGATAGGGTATACTTATGTTACTACTAATATACATTTAAAACTCTAATAAGTTGATTACATACGATTTTTGCAGGTGTATTTACCATATTCTATCAATGAAGAAAACTATTACCTTTTCCAGATCGATATGATTGCCAATTCATATATACTACCATTATGATAGTAGTCGAAATACTTGTGGTGATTTATTATGTGTTCATCAGAAAACTCATCAAATTGTTATGGAATTTGGGTTTTACTTTATATGGTTTCTAGGACATATATCGTATTGGCAAAAGTCCGGTCAACACGAGATAGAAGAATTATTAGTGTCCGGTTCTTCGGTGTGGCCTCAAAATGGTGGTTTTGATTGGTTGAAATTCTGGTAGTAATTTGTATGTTATTACGAATTCCTATTCAAAACAAGTAATTAGTGTGAATAGAAAGATATCTACATGATGCTTGTATGAGATATAGACGTTTTGTGGCAAACGAATTATATATTAGGCGTAACACAATTTGAAATCTAGAAGTGATGCTTTATTTCTACGTGTTTGAGATACAAACATTTTATATTGCATTGCATTGCATTGTATTATACTATACAACTGTTCTTACTTGTTTTATTAAATTAGCAAATTTATAAGCAACCATTCATAAAACTAAAATGATTTAACATAAAGATAAAGTCATTAAACCATCAAACATAGTATAATCAAATATCAGTTCAATTAAATTGAATATTGTCCACTAATAAGGGTCTTCACGACGGTCCTGGTATGGAGGTCACTACCACTTTGGTGGCGGAGGTACGATTGGCCCAAACTTTGATGACTGTCATACATCCACTTATTCCATTGATCTTGATGACGAAATCTAGAAAGGTACATCTGATAATTTGTATCAAGCTGGGTCAATAGGGACTAATACATCAATATCCTAAATTTAATTGAACTATGTAAATATAATATTGTATTAAAAAGGAATATAAATATTATATTCACCTGCTTTTGAAGAGAAATCCTCTAAAACATCTGTTGCATATTCACGTCATTTGCTCTACCATTTCCTCGCCCACGCGCATGACTACTTGTCTAACCTTGGTAAAAACCTAGCTCCTCCAACAAGACATGATTATCAAACTACTCATCCTCTACGTCATCCAATGGTTGTGGAACCCACATCTGATCACCATGTACAAACCTCCACCCATAGCCCTCAATTTCTCTGATCTTTGATCTAGGTTATCATGATCAACAAACCCAGACTTTAGATCAGGCTGGGACATGATGGACAGGTTCTCATGAGTCACAACATCTAATACTCGAGCCAAGCGTATCACATATGTACCACATATGTACCTTCACAGATATGCCCAGTCTTCTTGGCACCCGTGCAAGTTGTGAAATAATCGGTGAGAATGTAGGCTAGGTTACACTGTCTCCTTCATATCAAACAATAGAGCAGAAACAAGTCCTTTTAAGTCATTCCCCCACTGACATCTTACACCCAGCTATATTATGCGCAATAACTCGATGAAGGTATCTATGTAATGGGTAACTCAATAAAGTGGCATTCATTTTCTTATAGGCCTATACGCACCCTCACCAATCTCTTACCAAAACCCCACTTAAGTCATACCTGAACGATATGTGATAAGGGCACGCAAAAAATCCAAATGTCTAGTCTCCTCATCTATATATAGCCCCATCAAAACACCAAAGCCGGCAAGAGAACAATTCCTTGCTTTTCTGCCAAGCATGAAAGTGACAATATGATCATAACTACAAACCAAAACACAAAAAAACGTAAAATTACTTGACTTATAAACAAATAACATTTAACAAAAGACCATACCTAACATCATCGGCAGGTGTCCAAAACTCGTATTAGAAAAATAAAACTCAACACAGAGCTCGCGCTACTGTTTGCCTTGGATGTCAAAAAACCTATCTCAATGTAGCTTCATCATTGAACGAGCACATCTAAACTCACTAGCCTCCTATAACACATCATAAGATATTATGCGCAAGCATTCAAATTCTTTAACTAATAATTTCTTTAGCTTCTTGGCAGGTTTCGATCGCGGGGTAAACTAAAGCCATCGATGGTTCTCAACATCTACCACCACGCCATCAACGGAAGACGAATCCTAGTTAAATGCTTTCCACAATGATGGCCGGTAGATGTTATAATTTCTATAAAATAATGTAAAGTTCATAAATTATAGTTAAAAACACACACACACACACACACATATATATATATACATAATACATAGAGATAGACAGAGAGAGAGAGAGACAGAGACAGAGAGAGACAGAGACAGAGAGAGAGAGACAGAGAGAGAGAGAGACAGAGACAGAGAGAGAGAGAGAGAGAGAGAGAGGAGAGAGAGATAGAGAGAGAGAGAGAGAGAGATGGAGAGAGAGAGATATACATAGATAGAGAGATGAGAGAGAGAGAAGAGAGAGATAGAGAGAGAGAGAGATATAGAGAGATAGATAGAGAGAGAGAGATCTATATATTTATTATATATATATATATATATGATATATATCTATATATATATATATATATAGATATATATGTCTATATCTATATATATATATATATATATATATATATATATATATATATATATATATATATTCTTATTGCGTCTAAAATTTTTAAGTGTATCTGACTAACAGGTAATTAACTAAATGTAAAAGTTATTAAATATGAAGATAGATTTAGTAAAACATACAATGATTTACAAACATGCAACATATCAACTCAATTTCATCTAAATATTTATCAAATGTAAAACTATATACAATAAAATAAAGAAAAACACTAACATTTTTCATAAAACATACACAAACACATATTATACGAAACAAGGTCAAATAAATATATATTAACCCTGTAGTTATTGAAAGATCCTTAAAACAAGATCAAAATCCCTTTAAAACCTCTGATTAGACTAAAAATAAAGGTGGGTAACCGCTTGGATGAAAAAAATGGTTAGGAAAGGTTGAGGATAGTTGCAATCGGTATTTATTTGAATTTGCAAAATAAATGGTCATTTACTAAGGTAAACTGCAGTTTACAGTTCATCATTAATATGCAGTCATTGGGGTAGGTGAGAAATTGACTGCACAATGACCAATAAAGGTAAACGGATGTTTACCTATGTAAATTGCACTTTACTAAGTCAAACTAGTGTACTAATCTTAGGTCCGATTCTTTACCAAAATTTGATTGTTTATTCTGCTAAGTTAGTAATTATTGTTTATATATTTTTAATAGATTATAAGTATCAATAAAGGTAAACGACTATATATTTATGTAAACTGAAGTTTACTATGTCAAACTAGTGTACTAATCTCATGTTTGATTCTTTACCAAAATTTGATTATTTATTTTGTTAAGATAGTATTCATTGATTTTGTATTTTTAATAGATTATAAGTATATTATAAATTGTTCTGAAAACAACAAGAAAATGTAAACAAAATGATAGTGATATTACTAGGAAGGATAGTTTTAATATTGCTCATACGCAATCCTTTGTGCAAATGTTTGGGGTGAGCGGATACTAAGATGGAAAAGACATGCTAATATGTCCAAAGTCCTTGTTTCAATTTTAATCTTTAAAATATGTACACACTACGTATAATCTTTTTATTACTTCTTTAGTATTTAAAGATTCTGCAGGACCGGTTAAGGGCTTGAACAATTACAACACAACAACACAAAGAGGAGAATAACTAAACTTGATCAAACAGTGAACTAGATTAACCAATATATTGATACAAAGAACACAAGTAAAGTAAAAGAGACAGAACAAGAGAGTTGGGTTTCAAGGAGGCAGTATATTGCTTTCTCAAGTTCTTTTACAAGTGTTACAAAGCATAAAGAAAGATACAAGAACTTGGAATACTTATACTACAACCTACAGCCGGCTATACTTTGAAAGCCAGCTGGATACAATTGACTAGACACAAACAAAATCAATTGTAGGATCAAAAGGCATATCTGCCTTTTGACCTTGTGACTATGACATGCCATAGCTCACATCCTTATCTATTACAAAAAGAATAAAGTACATAAAGTAGAAAGTTACAGACTCAAGACCTCAATGTACAGTTACCAAAAGCATGGACCTTTTCACCAACTCATGTAAGTTGGTGACTTTACAGAGATGCAGCGGAAAGGTGTCCAGCTTTATGGAACAGTACATCAGATAAAGCATGTTACTAAAAGTCTTCGGAAGAAATCTGTCTTCATAGAGTGAAGCTTCGGAAGACTTTGTCTCTGAGACTTCGGAAGACTTCATGTTTGGCTTCAGAAGATACTGGTCTTGGCTTCGGAAGATTTTACACTTAGAGTATTTTCTAGTGTATGGTGTAAAACTTCCGAAGCATTTCTTACTTCAGTACTTAGTGCATTTGTTGCAGAGAGAAGGATGTTTTGGTTTGCATCAGACTTAAAGGAATCCTTACAGATTCACACCACAATTTATTAAAAAAATAACTAACTTTCCGTTAGCGCAAACATTATATGTATAATTAACAATTTAAAAAATCTTTTAATTCTTAAATATATATCACATCATTATTGAATCGATGTGGTCTAATCAGTCATACAATTACTAAAATAACCATAATTTGTACACTTTGGTTTGTAATCGTACTTTTGCTAGTTACACTCATTCTTGTTAATAAAAGACACAAAATACGGGAGAACAATTATCATTTTAGTTGCCTTATTAATAGTTTGGTTATGTTGTGTTCCCGAGTTTACTAAAAGAAAGAAAAAAAATAATGAAATGAAACTTAGAAGATACAAGAAAAATAGGAGAAAAGAAAGATATTGTTATGAAATATCATAAATTATTGGATGATATTTTTCAAAGCCTAAAGAGTAAAAGTGTTTACCTAGTTGTCTCCTAAATAGTTACTTACCAAATAATATATGTATTTGTAGTATAAATACTAACTCCATGATAATAAGAAAGATGCACCATCTTGAATAAACTCAAGAGTTATACATTTATTATCTCTTCTCTTACAAGTTTCTTTAAACTCCTTTAGTTACTTTAATAATCTTTTTTATAATTATAGTTAAATTATAATATATATAATTTTATTTTACATTTTAGAGTTTGAAGTAAAGGAAAATGAAAGAAATATTTTTTATTTATTCCTAAGTTAAGAGGAAAAAAAGTTATAGTTTCAATATTAAACTATTTTGATCTCCTAATTAAAATAGATTATAATGATAAAGTGATAAAAAAGAAAAATGTTAAAAACTTCCTTTCAATTTCTTTTGATTTAAAAGAAAAGTTGGAAATAAAATATAGAGAAAATTGCAAAAATAGTCCCTGTGATTTGATTATATTGCAAGTTTGATCCCCATATTTTATTAATTACAAATTTAGTCCAAACATTTGAATGTTTGTTGCAAATTTAGTCCCCACCGTTAGTGTCCGTTAGTTTTTAACGATCTGGGGACTAAATATGCAATATGGTCAAAACATAGGGACCAATTGTGTAATTTTCCCCAAAAATTAGAAAAAAACTAAAAAAATCAAAATAAAATTTAAATTTAAATTTAAAAGATTCAAATAAACTTTAATAAAGAAAATTAATAATTGTTAAAAAATAAAATAAAGGTTAAAAAATGAAATCAATTTTAATATGTAAATAAAAGTAACAATAAAATACATATAAAAATAGAAAATGATAAAATGAAAAGTATGCTTAAAATTTTATTTTTTATAATAATTTTTGATGAAGTTCATATGTCATGTTTAAATCGAAGAATCCAAAACCCTTGTAAAAGTATAAATCCAAAAAACAAAAAATGAAATCGAACCGTTTTATTATTTATTTTAACTTTAATATGATTTTTTCAATATTTATTTTGAATTTTATAAATGTTTATTCGGTTGTATTTTTATATTTTGTTTGGTTTTTATTTAATTTTTTACTTAATCACATACTTTTTTTTCAATACTTCTCGCTTTCTCTTTTTACATGCGTTTTATTTTTACTTTTATTTACTTTTGAATTTGATTTATTTTTTAACCTTTATTTTTAATAAATTATTGAATTTTATTATTGATGTTTATTTTAATTTCTTATGTTTAATTTTAATTTCTTTTAAATTTTATTGATTTTTAAATTTGTTTAGATTTTTCAAGGAAATTGCACAATTAGTCCCTATGGTTTGATCATATTGTATATTTAGTCCTCATATCGTTAAAATCTAATGGACACTAATGGTGGGGACTAAATTTGCAACAAATTTCTGTTAGGACCTGGTATTTGAACGAAATACCAGGTCCTAACAAGTGGTATCAGAGCATTGGCTCTTGATTTCGTGTTGATTCAATCAAGATTGCATAAAAGTTTGTGTTTTTGCACGAAAAACGCAATCTTTTGCATCAAAAAGTGATCTTGGACGTTCCCTGCTCATTGAAGTTCAGTTTCTACGAACCTAGACGATTTGGACTTGCAAAATTTCGAATTTTTACGGCTGAAACCCGTCAAACCTAGAAATTTTCGCAAAACAGCAGCTTCAGTCGCACGAGTGGCTCATTCGCACGACTAGACTCATTCGCAGTGCTCATTCGCACGACTGGACCTAGTCGCACCCTCATTCGCACGACTGAACCCTTTCATTCGCATAGCTCACACGAACCAGATTCATTCGCACGACTGAACCAATCGCCCTGTTCAGTCGCACGGTTGGACCAATCGCAGAGTTCATACGCACGAGAGGACCATTCGCATTCTTCAGTCGCACCAGTTAAAGTTGATTTGATTAGACTCTAAGTTTAGTAACCATGGAAGATCAGATGTCAGCCTTTACTGCGGGGAAGGACTCAAGAATACAGAACCTGCTGCTGCTTGAGAGTGAAGTGGGTATTCACAATAAACCACCAAAGCTCTTGACTTTAGATGAGTTTCCTCACTGGAAGCAACGTTTTGAGATCTACCTCAATGGAGTAGATCCCAATCTGTGGGAAGCTATCGAAGTAGGGTATAGTACACCGGTGGGAGCAGATGGAGTGAAACTAACGTTGAGTGGGATGACTGATGCTCAGAAAGTAAAGTATAATGCTGAGAAAAGAGTTTATGCTATGATAACTCAGTCTATCCCCAAAGATATATTTCATCAGTACTCAGAGAACAAGCAGTCCAAGAAACTGTGGGATGAGCTAGAGAAAAGGTATGATGGGAATGCATCGTTAAAAGCAATCAAAGCAAAGGAGTTAAAGAAGGAGTTCGATAACTTCTCATCAATTGGTAACGAGGGGTTAGATGAAGTCATAGACAGATTCTACCATTTGATGAGCGAGTTGCATACACATGGAGTGGAGACAACTATGGAAGAAAAAGTAAGCAACTTCGCTGATGGATTGCCTGATAAGTGGGCCTCATTCGTGTCTAATCTTAGACAGAATGGAATACTTATAAAGTTGGATATAAATGACTTTATTCTTAGACTGCGTGAAGAAGCACTAAGGATGAAGTATAGAGCACAGAAGTCATCATATACACAAAACCCAGCTTTATACAATGCCACGCCTCAAGCTAAGACTTCTGGAGCACCTCTCCAGACAGCATTGTGTCTAGCTCGTCAAGTCCTTCACATGCTTCTACTTCTGGATCAGACACGTCAGGGTCGTCATGTACCCATTATATTGGATCAGAAGCAAGTGCTACAAATTGAAGACCGAGAATCTCGGTAATGTGACCGTAGAAGTAGCACGAGAGCATATGGATCTTCTCGCTGCTGTGGTTCATTCATATGATGGACTTGTGGCTGGGAAGATTGGAAACTGTCATTTGGGCGGATGAAGACTACGAGCAGGTAGATGAAATGGAGCTGGAAAGGATGGATATAATGTGGGCCTTAGCTAGCGCTGTCCGAAGGGCGAAAAAGTTTGTTAAGAAGACTGGACAGAACTTGATAGCTACTAAGGATACTACTTTTGGTTTTGACAAGAGCAAGGTGACTTGCTTCAACTGTGGAGAGAAAGGGCACTTCAAGAGGGAATGTGTCAAACCAAAGAAGACGGGTAATGGGAACCCGTTCTCATCCTTTACTCACCAAGACAAGCAAGCCTCTAGTTCTACTTCATCAAACAAGGACCAAAAGCCTTGACTGCTCATGATGATGAAGGACAGGACTGGAGTTTTAGATTTGTCAACCCAGAATCCAACTGCAAGTGTTGAAGATCTTGATGATGATTCTGCAAGTGAGGGTGATATAGCAGTTGATATAGCAATGTCACACAGTGAAGAAACAACTGCAGCTGAAGTCAGTTACACACCAAAGGAGGAAACTTCCAAGTCAGATTCAGAAAAGTCAGAATCACCAGAACCAGAGACGTCTGATGTGCGTTGATGGCTAACTCTGAAACAACACAGGTAAGTACAACTGACCAATTGTTAATAATCATGCTTGTTCTAACTGTGATAAATTTAGGAATAGCATTGATGAAAAATTTGCTAGGCTATTAGATCACAATGATAACTTAGTAAAGGACTTACAACTAGGCACTGAGGCCAATAGAGTTCTAAAACAAATGAGCATAGTTATAAAGAAAAGATAGACCTATTGACTAAGCAACTTAGGGAAACCGAAGTAGTTGCCTTTAATCAATCAAATGACATTAGGTACTATCTAAACTCCCTAGAGGACACTAAGAACAAAAGGCAGTTCTAGAAGTAAAAGTTAATTCCTTAAAACAGAAAACTGCATAGTTGGACTAGTTCTTCACACATAGTTCAACACTTAGTGAGAGAAAGAAATAATGGGGAGGGATTAGGATACAAAGTGGTTCCACCACCACCTGAGACCTTGATGAACACCAAGTCTAGACCAGTAAACAACAACCCAATCAAGGATCATGTGGTGACCACTCCTCTTGTTACTGATCCAGACACATCATGTTCATCTACTGAATCTGGACAGAACAAAAAGGAGGCCACTTCAAAGGCAAAGGGTAAATTGCCTTGTGTTAATCTGGAAAATGAATTTGAAAAAGTTAACTTAAAGCCGGGTCAAACAGAGTCAAATCAGAACCCAAAAAGACTTCAAATGTTAATTTTTCACATGCTACAAGTCCAAAACCAGTTAACCAAAAAGTTGAACAAGTTAAACAAGTTAAATCAGTTAAATTTGTTAAACCAGAGAAAACATCAAAATGCTAGAGTCAAAACCTAAGGTAATTGATGTTACTAAGTGTCACGCATTTCTCCACAAAGAAAGTCAAACTATAAGGTTGATAGCAGATTGTGCTACAACTGTGGAGAATGTGGACATATTGCTTCCTATTGTCCTTTCTATCAGACACCCAGGAAGAAGATTGATCTTCAGGACTCTAGACCTAGGTCTTCTAAGAGGAGTTCTCTAACTCCACCTAGAAGATCTAGTGAACCTAAAGTTCAACCTGTAAGCCAGACGACTGTTTATCATAAACAGGCATTGCACAAATCTGGCTTATGAAAGAGAAGACTACTGGTGACTGATACTGATGACAAGAAGGAATCTGAGTTACCCTCACCTTCTAAAGGACAATGGGTAGAGTTTATGATGTGTGATGCCTCTGGGAAACCCAAGACAGTAAAGGCTTGGGTTCCTAACCTAAATTAATACATTTACTTGATGTGCAGGGTGTTCGGTATAGCGCTGAGACTAACACGTGGATTATAGACAGCGGAGCATCCAGGCACATGACAGGAAATAGAGCCCTTTTATCAAATGTCAAACAAATAAAAGGAGGGCATGTTTCCTTTGCAGGAAACAAGGGAGGATACATCACAGCACAGGAGAAGTGGGAAATCAGAAGGTGAAGTTTGATAAGGTGAACTATGTTCAACAACTTCAAAATAACTTACTTTCTGTTTCCCAAATCTGCGATAAGGATTTAAAGTCATCTTCGACAACAACAAGTGTTACGTGCTGAAGAAAGACTATATGATTCAGAGGATCAAGTTCTGATGACTGCTTCAAGATATAAGGATCTATATGTCTTGGATCTGTCAACAGCTGTCCAACGGATCAAGAAGTGAAGTGCTTTCTATCAAAAGCTACTGAGAAGGACTCAATCTCCTGGCATAGAGAATGGGACACATTAGTCAAAGGAAGATGAATCACTTGATTCAGAAGGACTTAGTAAGAGGGTAAATGTCAAGAACTTCCAACTTCCTGACTTTTGGTAGCTTGCAAGAAAGGAAACAGACAAGAAGTCTCATAAGGAAAAGAAAGTTCACTCAATAGAACTTCCTCTTGAACTTCTTCACATGGATCTGTTTGGTCCAGTCAGTACAAGGAGCATTGCAGGCGATCTGTACTGTTTTGTGGTCACTGATGACTACTCAAGGTTCACTTGGGTAATGTTTCTGAAATCCAAATCAGAAACATTTGAGTCATTCAAGGAATTGGTCACCACTCTGGAATCTCTCTACAAGCTAAAGGTTAGACAAGTACGCTCAGACAACGGGACCGAATTCAAGAATCAATGGATGGAGGCTTACTGCAAGGAAAAGGGATTGTTCATCAATCACTTCAGCATACACGCCTCAGATGAATGGAGTTGCTGAGAGGAAAAATAGAGCTTGATAGAGACTGCACGGACTATGCTAGCGGACTCGAAACTGCCTATCCAATTCTGGATGAGGCAGTAGCAATGCATGTTATACACTTAATCGAGTCCTAGTAGTCAAGCGCCACGGAAAGACATGTTATGAGCTACTCCAAAGACGCAAACCGAATTTGGAGTACCTTGAACCTTTTGGGGCACCATGTACACTTCTGAAGAAGACGCAGAGGAAGGAAAAAAAATTCAGCGAGAAGGCAGATGAAGGAATCTTTCTAGGATACAACAACCGAAATAAGCGAGTTTACAATAACTCAACGGGTCTTGTAGAAGTGTGGTGTAATGTCGACGTTAGAGATATACCACACCACCTACAGGAAAAGGACCGCCTACTTCTTCGATTATGATGGATTCTTCAAATCCTTCAACATACCTCTCTCTCCCTCGGATGATGAGCTAGCAACTAGGATGATGTATGATATTCTGAATACACCATCTAGCACACAGGGAGAATCATCTACTCAGTCAGGGGGAGTAGTCAATAACAGTGACTCCTACTCTGAAGATGAGCTGAAGAAGATGACCAGAACAGTCAGGAGGAACAGGTTCCAGTACCAGCAAGGTCCACAAGCATCTACGAGTGATGCACCTTCGACTTCAGAACCTCAAACTCCAACTACCTCAGATGCAGAACCAAATGTTCATAATCTTGGCTCTGAGGTAGCTGTTCCTACTCCTCCAGGATCACGACTAAATGTTTATCAACCCTTGACAATGTCATTGGAGATGTCAGATCAGGAGTACAAACCGAAATCAGTTGTACTCAGCTGATTACGCCTCGGTTATGGAGAAAGGTTACATTCATGATGGTGCCTATCGATGTTTTGTCTCGCAGGTTGAGCCAAAATATGTCAGTGAAGCACTCAATGATGAGGCGTGGGTTGTAATGCCATGCAAGAAGAACTTCTACAGTTTAAGAAGTTGGTGTATGGACACTAGGTGATAAACCTACAGGTGCTAAATCATGGGCACTAAATGGGTACTAAAATGAGCACGAAGGATGACCAAAGGGGTCATATAAGGAAGACAAAGCTCGACTGGTGGTTCAAAGGTTTCGCCAAGTCGGGGAATTGACTACAATGAGAGGTGTTTGCACCCGTGGCAAGGATGGAAGCGATTCGTATCTTCCTTGCCTATGCATCGTACATGAAGATCAAAGTCTACCAATTAGATGTAAAGAGTGCATTCCTCCATGGAGAAATCAGAGAGAAACAGTCTACGTGAGTCAACCAGAGGGTTTTGAAGATCCCTATCATCGGGATAGAGTCTACAAGCTTGACAAAGCTTAGTATGGGACTTCATCAAGCTCCTCGAGCTTGGTATGAGAAAACTCTCAACTCATCTTGTGAAACACGGCTTTCGCAGGGGAGTAATTGACTGTACACTGTTTATTAAGGAAAAGGATGGCGACCTACTGCTTGTACAGATATACGTTGATGACATAATCTTCGGGTCAAGAACGAAGAGTTATGTCAAGAGTTTGAAGCAGTATATGAAGAAAGAATTTGGATGAGTGCCATGGGGGAGATGAAGTTCTTTCTCGGGTTACAGGTGGATCAAACCATAATGGGATCTTTCTACATCAGACGACCAAGTATGTAGGAGACATTTCAGTCGCTTTGACATGGAGAATGCTTTCTGCTGCTGGGACTCCACTTGCTACTCATCATGATAGCACCGGATGATAATGGAGATCTAGTAGATGCCACTATGTACCGAGGAATGAT
>CM046040.1:74496230-74516230 GCA_025215565.1 Flaveria ramosissima
CATAAGAAGACTCTTTTAAAGAAGAAATGGTGTGTGTCATGTGTGAAAGTACCTCTCACATTGCTAAGGATTGTCCATTACAATCCTAAAAGTACTGTCTACATGAGACAAGACAAAGACTTCAAAGAGTTCCAAGAAGATCCAGTGCTTTGGAAGGGAAATCTGTTTCCTTCGGAAGCTCCAAATCTAAGAAAAAGGCAAATGGAAAATTACCTTCGGAAGTGAAGTTGGTCTCGGAAGAAGGAATTCTTATGAAGGCACTGATCTGCTGCAAGTGCTGCAAAATCTTCCGAAGTTTCAGTTCATCAAAACTTCCGAAGTCCCAAAGCTTCCGAAGTTTTCGAGGTCAAGTCCAGACTCCAAAGGTGTGTGGAAGTCGGTAAGAAAGACCAAGTGACTAAAAATTCTCCATCAACAACAGCTCAAGATCCTCTCTAGCACAATCATAGGATCTATTACTGTTGCATTACCTTCTATATACTTAGTGAGCTCAAGAAAAAAAGGCTTGGGTTTCCAAATAACTAATCTTTTTCTTTGTGCAGAAGCTCAAGACAAACAAAATGTCTTGATCATTGATTGTGGCTGTTCCAGGCACATGACAGGCAATAGGTCACTACTCCATAACTTTGAGAGGATTGATGGAGGACAGTTGCTTTTGGAGGAGATGAAGTGGTTACATTTCTGGAAGGGGCAAGGTCACAATTGGTAGCTCAGCATTGAAAAGGTAAACTTTGTCAGGAGCTTGGGTACAATCTTCTGAGTGTATCCTAATTTTGTGATCAGAGTCATAACATGCTCTTTACTGAGCATGAGTGCATTGTTCTCAAGCCTGGAGTGGTCATTCTCATGAGCACATCCTGCTTAGAGCCCCCATAAAGGGAACATACAAGATGGACTTGCAAGAAAATCTCCCTCTGGAGAAGTTTTCAGCTTTCTGTCTAAAGCAAATAGTGATGAGTCTTTCCTATGGCATAAAAGAATGTGCCGTAAACTTTAAGAAGATGAATAAACTAATTAAACATGATTTGGTAACTGGAATGCCAAAGAAAGAGTTTACAAGTGATGATCATTGTGTTGCATGCCTGAAAGGGAAGCAGCATAAGGTATCTCACAAGCCTAAGGAAAGGAACTCTATCACTACTCCCCTACACTTATTACATATGGATCTCTTTGGCCCCACCAGTGTAATGAGTCTAGGAAGGACCTCTTATTGTTTGGTGATCACAGATGATTTTACAAGATTCACTTGGGTTTTCTTTCTTAGAACTAAGGATGAGACCCCTGAGATTCTGAAGAATTTCATCTTAAAAATTGAGAATCAAAGTGATCACAAGGTCAAAACCATAAGATGTGATCAAGGGACTGAATTCAAGAATCAAACCCTTGATACATTTTGTGATGAAAAAGGTATTACAAGACAATATAGGCTCCAGGACTCCTCAGCAAAATGGTGTTGCTGAGAGGAGAAACAGGACACTAATTGAAGCTGCAAGAACTATGTTGTCTGACTCTAACTACCATCACCTTTGGCTGGTAGCAGAGGCCAGTAACACTGCTTGCTATGTGCAAAACAGAGTTTTAGTAGTTAAGACACATGGTAAGACTCCTTATGAACTTTGGCACAAGAAAACCTTTCATTGGTTTCTCAGGTCATTTGGATGTCCTTTGCACCATCTTGAATACAAAGATCAAATTGCAAATTTGCTGAGAAATCAGATGATGGACACTTCATTGGATACTCTTCCAGGCTAAGGCTTATAGAGTATACAATCTCAGAACTAGAATTGTTGAGGAGTCAGCCAATGTGACTTTCAATGAACACACACCCTGTGTGGCTGGTTCTGGTCCTGATTGGCTATTTGATCTTGATTTAGTTACCAACTGTTTTAACAAATCTTGTGAGAATGTTTCAGGATCTGCAGAAAATTTAATACAGGTGATCATGATCCAAGATTTGAGCTAAGAAGACCTTCAACTCATACATCTTCAGCTACAGTTGGAACTACTTTAGCAAATGAGGTTTCTATCAGCACTACAATGACAAACTCAGCTGATACATCTGGGGTGCCTTCAAATTCCAGCTCAGAGGCTCCACAACCAGATAAGGATACCTCAATTGTGGAAGACAATAATGGTGGTTGTGAAGTGATCAAGAATTCCTTGATGCTAATAACCACACCATAGATGACAACATCAATGATGTCACACACTCATTGGATCAAGTAAATCTTGATAAGTGTGGTGATGTGGAGGGTGAAACATCTATGCCAGATCTAAATTTCTCAAATTTAGATCTTTCTCAGCAACTTGTTGTGATCCCTCAGCTTAGGATCCACAAGTCTCACCCCACCACAAACATCATTGGAGATGTTGTCAGGGGTAAGAACAAGAGGACAAACCCATGAAGCAAATGTTTGTCTTCACTCTTGTTTCTTATCCTAGATAGAGCCAAGAAAGTTGATGAGACTCTAAAGGATGGAAGTTGGGTTGAAGCTATGCAACAAGAGTTGCTTCAATTCAAAAGGCAAAAAGTTTGGAACCTTTTTCCTCTTCCTCATGGGAAGACACCATTGGAACCAAATGGGTGTTTAGGAATAAGAAGGATGATAGAGGCATTATCATCAAGAACAAGGCTAGACTAGTTGTTCAAGGATACACACAAGAAGAAGGGATTGACTACACTAATGTCTTTGCTCCAGTAGCAAGATTAGAAGCTGTTAGGATATTCCTGGCATTTGCTGCATCCAAGAACTTCAAGGTCTTTCAACTTGATGTGAAGTGTGCTTTTCTGTATGGAGTGATTGATGAAGAGGTGTATGTCAAACGCCACCTGGTTTTGTAGACCCTGATCATCCTGATTATGTCTGCAAGCTTGACAAAGCTCTTTATGGGCTGCATCAGGCACCCAGGAAGTGGTATGAGACATTGTCTGAGTATCTTTGCAAGCATGGATACAGGAGAGGTACTATAGATGGAACTCTCTTCATCAAAGGACAGGGAAATGACATATTGCTAGTTCAAGTGTATGTGGATGACATCATCTTTGGTTCAACTAATCCAAAGCTCTGCAAAGACTTTGAGAAGCTGATGAAAGACAGATTTGAAATGAGTGCAATGGGAGAACTCAATTTCTTTCTGGGAATTCAAGTGAAGCAAGTTGAAGATGGTATCTTCATAAGTCAGTCAAAGTATGTTCAGGACATACTCAAGAGGTTCAACATGACTGATTGTAAGATTGCTAAAACACCCATAGCCAGAAACCACTCCCTTGGACCTGATCTTGAGGGGGAGTGTGTAGATGAACACTTATACAGGGCTATGATTGGGTCTCTTATGTATCTTACTGCTAACAGGCCTGATATCATGTTTGCTACATGCATTTGTGCAAGATATCAAGCCACCCTAAGATGTCTCACCTCATCACTGTCAAGAGGATTCTAAGATACCTCAAAGGTGCTTCAACACTTGGTTTATGGTATCCAAAGAATCCTGACTTCAATCTGTATGCTTATACAGATAGTGATTATGGTGGTTGCAATATGACTGCAAAGTCTACATCTGGGGGATGTCAATTCCTTGGTGGAAGGGTTGTCTCATGTCAATGCAAGAAACAATCCTGTGTGTCTGCATCAACTGCTGAGGCTGAATACATTGCTGCTGCAAGTTGTTGTGCTCAAGTGCTTTGGATTCAAAATCAGATGCTGGACTATGGATTTAACTTCAAGGAGACTCCCATTCACATAGACAACAATAGTGCTATCTCTATCACAGAGAATCCTGTGCAGCACTCAAGACCAAACACATCAATATCAGGTATCACTTAATAAGAGATAACTATGAAAAGGGATTAATTAAACTAGTCAAAGTTCATACAGATGAACAATATGCTGATCTGTTTACAAAAGCTTTTGATGAACAAAGATTTAAATATCTAATATCAGCTATTGGGATGATTAACTTTGAGTAGATTTTTTCTTAAACTAATTCTAATTATTTCTTAAAATATGTGTGTCCAAGGTTGTCTAGTTCATCACTTTCATAAGCTCTGTTTTCTTTGGATAAAAAATCCTTTTTGAAGATTTTCCTTAGATTCTTGAAAATTTTCTGATCCTTCGGAAGATATATTTTTATATTCGGAAGAAAATCATGTCTTCAAAATAAATAACTGTCTAAGAAACTTTACCTTCGGAAGAGGTTTCAATCTATCTTCCGAAGCTTAAACTTGTCTTAGACACTTATTTGTTTTCAAGGACTATTTTCTTCCGAAGCAAAATTAGCACTCGGAAGCTTTGTTGTTTTATATACAAAGCATTCAAGTTTTTACCTCTCTTCCGAAGCAAAATTTTCAAAACTCTCAAGAAATTCTTCTGAAGTTATTTTAGCTTAGGAAGCTTTTTCATTAACACTTGCGAAGATAATTTACCTTCGAAGCTTTTCGAATTACAAGAAAACTACTTTGTGAGCAAAAGTAAACTACTTTTTCAGAGGTGGGACCGACATTCGGATTTCAACGTTTATCCTCTTTCATTAACTTTGGTTCAAATCCTTTTCACATAAATACCCAACGGTTCCCCCTCTCCCTCACTATCTTCTTCAATTGTACTATTCCTCAAACCTAATTCCCAACCCGCCTTTTCTTTTCACCTTTCTTCATCCTTAAGCTTCTAAAATGGCCAACCTTAACCGCAGAAACAACCCAGATTTCTCCATGCAACTTCACAGGTAACACAATCAGGTTGCTCTGTTAAGCTCTGAGAAAGATGATAGTTTCTCAGAGATTTGCCGTTTCTTAGCTTTATCAAATTACTTCACCTCCCTAACCATTGATCCTACTCTCTATGAGGATCATCTGCTTGAATTTTGGAAGACCTGCCAAGAGGTCATCATGGATGGGGAGAAGGCACTGTCTGCCACAGTGCAAGGGAGGAAAATCTTCATCACTCCGACCATCATCAACACTCACTTGTAGCTGGATGATGAAGAAGGTGAGTTGTCCTTCCCAAAGGAAGCTGTCAATCATTCCTTTGAGCAGATGGGCTATGAGGGAGATTTCTCTGTAAAGACCTTCAGGAAAGGGAAGGTCTCATCCCAGTGGAAATACCTACTCCATGTGGTTATCCACAGCTTGTCAAACAAGCATGGAGGGTGGGACCAGATTCCTGAGGATCTCTCCTTCATAATGATCGGAATGGTTCAAGGGGTGA
Source organism: Flaveria ramosissima (assembly GCA_025215565.1). NCBI lineage: Eukaryota > Viridiplantae > Streptophyta > Magnoliopsida > Asterales > Asteraceae > Flaveria > Flaveria ramosissima. Next base: position 74,501,435 of record CM046040.1, read on the forward strand.
AGTTCAGGTACTCTCAATTTGTCTATACAAATTTGCTTGCTAACTTGGACTCCTTAGAGTATTATATGTTTCCTAGATATGTTCAACATATTCTCAACTGTGAATTGGGCTCACAGTGGAGGGAAACAGATAATATTCTTAAAGTAGGACAGATGAAGCCTGACATCTTTAAAATCATGAAGAAGCCAACTGTAGGCTTCTCAGGGGTAGAAACAGCCTTTGTCCGCAAAATGTTAGAGCTCATTGCTCAATGTGACAACGTAGCAACACAAGCTAGTGTTGAACCCACACCTTCTACCTCTCTACCACCAAAGAGGCCACAAGTAACCCTCACCTACCAAAGAAAATCCAAACGAACCATTGCTCAAACTATTGAGTCTGTGAAGGTCCCCATATACTCACCAATACAGGAGGAAGTGGACACTAGAGCTCCCACTTCCCCTGAGGAGCAAACCACTCCCATCTCTTCAACAATCATGGCTGAGGTTCCTCATGCTCACCCGGATGAGCTCACAAGCCCAACTGCCTTAAGCCTTCACTCTGAGTCTCAACACTCAAATGAACAACCTTCAGGGGACAGTTACCATTCCTAGCCTTTAGATTTAAATCAAGCCATTCCCAACCTCTCATTCTATACTGATGAAGACTTAGGTTTCAGTAAGTACCATGAGTCTCTCTTCTCTTCCCCTACTCAAAGAGAGATGAGTACTCCTGAATCTCCTAAGTCTAGCCCACATCAGTCACCCACAACTGAGGTGGATACTTCTGAACCTGTTCAGGATATCCATATGGAAGAGGCTCTCACTTTTGCAAGTCATTACATTATTAAGACCTCAACCATGGCAACTAAGTAAATTGATATCTCAACTGAGAATGTTAATGAGCAGAGGAAATCCAGCAGCCAAGAACCTGAAGCTGGTGGTGAGAGAGTGGACTCTGGTCCAATCATCACATCCCCCAATGATTCTTCTAATGAAGAAAAGGGAATTTGAGACTAAAGGTGCAAAAACTGTAAAAAACATGCTCCTATTTAGTCTCTAAGGTTAGTCACCTTGAATCTCAGGTGACTACCCTTCAAAATAGGGTCAATGATCAGCAACTTGAGATATCATATCTAAGGGAAAAAACTAGCTGGGAGACCTTTAAGAAGAGCTCAACCAGGAACACAAGAACCTGTGAATGTGGTTAACCTAACCTCTAGCTCACCTATGCAAGAGGGTGATGCTACCAAAAAGGGGGAGAAAGTCATTACAGACACAGAACGTGGGAGTTCTTCGGAGAGTATGGACATTGAGGACTCACCATCCTCACTTGCAATTGTGCATACTCAGCAACTTCTTCAAGTTCACATTAATGTGGACTCTATAGACTCTATCATTAGGAGTCTCTTTGAGGAAGGTATTCCAAGGGCTATGTCATCCCCACCTCAAGGAACTTCAAACTACATTATTGGATGGAGGTATGATGCTGATAGAAGAGCCCTTATTCTTCACAGAGTTCAAGGGCAACAAAAAGTATTTGATTTTCAGACCTTGAACTACTATGAAGGTCTTGATCTGGTCAACATGCCACTTGTCAATCCAAGCAAATCAAGACAAGCTGACAAGTTAGCACTCAAAATTCAAGACAGAATTACTGAAGAGTTCAGCCTAAGAAGAAGACAAAGGCAATTAGGTAATGTCATGGTCAACTGGATGCTGAGGCAGACCCTGAGATTAGCTTCAAAGGGAAAACCTTGGCTGAAGGCCCAGTGATAGAGCCTGAGAGCCCTATCTCATCAACAACAGCTTCAGAAATTCATTCCCTTGGTGATACACCTGCTGGTGAAGGTGTCTCACAACCTCTCTCTGGCCAGAGCTTGGATGCTACACCAAGCAATGAAGGCCAAACCTCTATCCACCCTGAGTCACAAAGGTCTGTGGTTAACAAAGGAAAAGGATTTTGACTCCTGAGGAGATTGAGGAGGAGGAGAGAGAGAGGAAGAGGAATCTAAGGGGAGAAAGTTCCTCTGGGTCTTTAGGTTTTATGCAAGCTGCAATCAGGGCTGCCCCCAGACCAAACACTCAAAATGATGAGTTGAGGGCAGTCAGGATTACTTACCTGCAGACCAAGAACTATGACATAGATGAGATTATATCTCTCCCCTTAGAGCAATTAAATGAACTGGCTGGCATGGAAGTGTCAAGAGAGATGAAAGAAAAAGCGGATGCAAGGTTACTTCTCCAATTCAAAGAGGAGAAGAGACAGAAAAGATATACAAGCATGCTCCTACTCTCTCCCCAGTTCAAGAAAGCCCTGTGCAAGAGACTATGGCATCTACACAAGAACCCCAGGTAGACAAAGAAACAGACAGACAAAACATGATCAACTAACTGAGTGCCACAGGTCTCTACCAGGCATCTGCACTTCTTCCCTTGTCCTTTGAGTACATTGAGTTTGAGTATCTCAAACAGCTTGAACTTCAAGTGCTCAAAGAACAAAAAGCCACAAAGAGAAAGATGGGGGAAGATGCTGCAAAGTCAAGAGCCATTATCCAAAAGAGTATGAAGAAGTCTGCTGACAGACAAAGGATGATGAGCTTCTTGAAGCTGTATGGATTCTCCGAAAGGAGACTTGGCCCTATGTCTCTATCCACAATGGATGAGCATATCAGGGTAATCAAGCAAAAGATCAAGAGTGGAGAACTGATTGACTGATACTCTTCTCCAAGTCAAATCCCACCTGAAGTGGAGGTAAAGGTTAAACAACCTAAGACAACACAACCCAAACCTCGTGTTGAGCCTCAGCAAGCTTCATCTTCTGATCCACAGCAGGGTCAAACTCCTTCTCCTTCTGAACCTGTGAGGGAGGAACACCCAACTGAGAAAGACAAGGATGATCAACAAGGTGCTGCAGACCAGTCTTCTCAGTTAAAGTCCTTTAAGAGGAAGAAAAGGATGGCTTCTAAACCAAAGTCTAAGAAGAAGAAGCCTGAATCATCTACCTCTACACCTCAGGCTGAGTCAAATCAACCTAAGGAAGTACATGAAGAGGCAGCCCAATCAACTCCAATTCAAGTGGCTCCTCTTGCAGCTAAGACACCCATCTTATCCTGGAGCTTCACTACTAATCCAGAGAGATGGCATGTGATCAGAGATCAAGGTGTTAAGAATAACAAGACATAATCAACTTACCTCTACATGATCTTTTTGAGATGAGAAGATATTATGAGAGTCTGGATGATCCTGACCATCTAATGAAGAAGGGTATGGTCATCATTGTGCTGAAGACTACAAACATCTGAGGATCTTCTAAATGTTTTGGTAGCATCAGCCTAGGGGGAGTTTGTAAGGATTCCTATAAGTCTGATGTAGCCAAAACATCCAAAGTCTCTCTGCAAGCATGCACTAAAAAACTGAAGTAGAAATGCTTCTGAAGTTTTACACCATGCACTAGAAATATTCTAAGTGTAAAATCTTCCGAAGCCAAGACCAATATCTTCCGAAGCCAAAACTGTAGTCTTCCGAAGCTTCAAAGACAAAGTCTTCCAAAGCCAAAGAGTGAAGATAGATTTCTTCCGAAGACTTTTAGAGATATGCCTTTATCTGATGTACTTTACCATAAAGTTGGACCACCTTTCTGCTGCAACTCTGTAAAGTCACCAACTGTACATTGAGGACTTGAGTCCATGCTTTCTACTTTATGTACTTTTATTCTTTTTGTAATATATTAGGATGTGAGCTATGGCATGTCATAGTCACAAGTCAAAAGGCATATATGCCTTTTGACTCTACAATTGATTTTGTTTGTGTCTAGTCAATTGTATCCAGCTGGCTTTCAAAGTATAGCCGGCTGTAGGTTGTAGTATAAGTATTTCATGTTCTTGTATCTTTCTTTATGCTTTGTAACACTTGTAATAAAACTTGAGAAAGCAATATACTGCATCCTTGAAACCCAATCTCTTGTGTTCTCTTGTTTAGTCTCTTACTTATTACTTGTGTTCTTAGTATCATTCTAGTGGTTAATCCAGTTTACTGTTTGATTAAGTTGGGTTAATCTCCTCTTTGTGTTGTTGTGTTGTAAGTGACCACCCTTCACCGGTCCTGCATAAACATGTTGGATCTTGTATCCCCAAGACACATACGAGATTGATGTGGTTAGTACGTTATGATCCAAGTCGGGTCATACCCAATAACAAGCCAAACAAACACCAATATATGTTTATTTGTTGATGAGATCATAGAAATAAATATTGACACCAATTTAGAAATTTGGTTTTCTAAAACGTTGCTTTTGTAATAGAACAACATTATATGGATAATTTGTTCATGATAAATTTATTTGTTTCATTATTTAAGTTGGTTAAATAATAACAAATAAGAGTGTGTTAATGTTATAAAATTAAAATAGGTTTTAATTTTATAAACTAATGATTTTGAAGAGTGTAATTTTATAAAATTAACAAAATGGGGGGAACCCATTTTGAACCCAAAATTTGGCCGCCCCATGTGGCTTATGAGTGGTCTTTTAGTCTTGGATACTACAACATTTTTACTACACTTGCACTCTTCAATCATCTCTCACACACTCTCTCTCACACACACAAGCAAATACCCTCTCTAAACAAAGCTGAAAATTGGATTCAAGGCACAAAGGGGCTGAAAATTTCGGATTTTGAAGAAGCAAAGGAAGAGGGTTCTTGGTGTTGGACTCCCTAACTAACTAGGTGTTTGGAAGAGCTTGTGGGTATCACAACTTGAGGCTTTCTCTCTTGGGGGCTGGACATTCAAGAACATCATCATCTTCATCTCATCCGTCTACAACATCTTGTGCTTGAAAGGTGGTTTCAATGAACACCCTATGGTTCTTATTTTGGTTTTGATAGCATACTATTTCACATATATAAATGATCCATGTTCTTGGGTTTTGTTTATGGTTTTAAATGGTACAAATTTCAGATTTTTAACCTCACTTTAAACCCTAATATGCGCTGCGTTTTATAGTTTAAATGGTTAAACTAACTTTGATAATCTTGTAACAAAACCCAACAATGGCATCTAGAGCCGGATATGTGGAATATGTGCTTCAAAAGTTCTTGAAAAGTTAGTTTCATGGACATTTTCAACCCATTAGGGGCTGTTTTATTGTGGATGTTTGAATCTCTTATGTTTCAAGGTTTAATCTTACATGCTTTAGTATAAACCTTGAAAGATAAAGATCAAATGGTTGATTGTGTTATTTGGACAAAACCCTAAAGTTTTGGTTCATGTTGGCCAAAAATTTAAGGTTATAAAAAGGGGTTCATTGTTGTTCTTGAATGTTGTATATGATACATTTTTTTGGTGCATAACATAGCCTTGACCTTATGTGTTTTGGATTTGGTTGATTGTGTTTTGTCATGTTGGTTTTGATTCTTGTAAGGGTTGTAACATTTGTGTTTGTATTTTGGGTTGTAATTTATTTATTCATTTGGTTATGTAATAAATAGATTAGGTGCATTTCTTTTATTAGAAAAATTGAATTAGGATATGATTTTGTAAAAGAAGATGCAAAAGATGAAGACCCAAAGAAGGACACAAAAGACATGGACACTTGAAGCGTTTGGATGTGGATTCAAGTGGGAGTTCATGGACACATTTTGGTGTGTCATTTTAACCCTTAGGAAAGACCTTATGACAACACTTGTGATGGCAAACAAGTGTGGTCAACTTAGTGGCTATGGTTATGCACTTATGTTTGTATGATTATGCTTGTTTGGTTGTTTGTTGTATGGTTATTGTTTGATATTTGGATATGCATAACAAACTTATTAACAAACTTAACAAGCTGAAAATTGATGGTTCTTTATCATTAAGTGATTAATAAAAGGTTATTAAAAGGATTAATGATTTTAATAAAAGGGGTTTAATTAAAAAGTGGACCATAGGGTACCTTGTATTTGAAAGCATGCAAATATAAGGTACATAGAGTTTTCTAAACTAGTATTATGAAAACTTAAAATTTCTTTTATAAACTAGTTAAACACCGTCCTTTTGCACAACACTTAAGTCACTTGGAAACTCTTAATTGGATAAAGGTCACTTAACCATTTTGAGGGAACTTGTGATTTGAGGTGGGATACCATATTTGTGGGATAAAGGTCACCTAACCACTTATGTTGGGAAACTCAAATGTGTGTGCAAGTAGGGTAACTTGATTTGCAAACCATGTTAAATGGATCACCTACAATATGGTTTACAAAGGTGTTGATGGGATAACATGCCGACCACACATATGATGTTTAAGTCGATCCCATACCTCTAGAAGTTGCAAAGGGTTGTAATAGTCAAAACGTTGACTACCTCGTTAATTTAAATAATGGGATAAAGGTCACCTAACCACTATTTAAATGTAACTTTGGATTCTAAAATTTTAAAATTGTGTAAGACACTTAAAAAGGGCTTTAATTATTAAAATATGAACAATATCAAAAATACTAAAATTAAACTTTGTTAAATTTTGTAGATGGCTACCAACAACAATGAAAATAATGATATCCCGTCCGCTCACTCACTATCTCTAAGGACCATTCTCCAAAAGGAGCGTCTAAACCATAATAACTTTATTGATTGGTTTCGAAACTTGAGAATTGTTCTCAAGCAAGAGAAACGATCGTACATTTTAGACGATCTGATTCCCGATCAACCTAATGAGGAGGATGAGGAGGCCTTTAATAATTGGGTGAAATACACTGAGGACTCGGTCCAAGTGTCTTGCCTCATGTTGGCAAGTATGACTCCAGACCTCCAAAAGGAGTATGAACATTATGGAGCATACGACATGATTACCCAGTTGAAGGAAATGTTCCAACAACAAGCAAGGGTAGAGCGCTTCGAAACGGTTCGAACACTCCATGCGTGTCGTATGGATGACACCCAATCTGTTTCATCTTATGTACTTAAGATGAAAAGCCACATTGACCACCTCGAAAGGCTGAATTGTCCTGTCTTGAAAGAGTTGGCTACGGATTTGATCCTCAACTCTTTGTCAAAAAGGTTTGACAACTTTGTCATGAACTATAACATGAACGGGTGGGACAAGAACATAAGTGAGCTTCACTCTATGCTCAAAACTACCGAGGTGGCCATGGGTAAAAAGGTTTTACCCATTCTCACCATCAATGAAGGTGGGAACAAGAAGAGGCCTCACCCCGCACCCAAGGAAAATGTTGCCAAGGGTAAAAGGCATGTTAGGGGAAAGGGAAAGGGAGTGGTAAGAGCGCCACCACCAAAACCAGCGGAGAAGAAGCAAAATGATGCTTTGAATGACCCATGCTTTAAGTGTGGGGAGATTGGACATTGGGCAAGAAATTGCCCAGTCCATCTCAAAGAGTTGCAAGCTAAGAGGGATGTCGGGCAAACCTCAGGTACAACTTTCATGATTCATATTGATCTAAATTTAATATCCTCTAACACATGGGTATTGGATGCCGGATGTGGAACTCACTTTTGCAACTTATTGCACGGGTTCAAAAGAAGTAAGGACTTCAAGAAAGGGGATGTTAGCCTCTACATGGGGAATGGGGCAAAAGTTCAAGTTGAAGTCCGAGGGGACTACATCTTGAAGCTTCCAAATGGTTTGGAAGCAATTTTGAACAATATTTTGTATGCTCCTAGTTTGACTAGAAACATTATTTCTGTTGCCCAATTAAGACAATATGGTTATGTTTTAACATTTATTGAAAATGAAATTCATGTTTCTTTAAATGGCATATTTTATTTTATAGCTATTCTTATTAATGGGATTTATGAATTGGTTCATGAAAACACATTATATGATAGTTTATTGTACCAAACCACCACTAAGAAACTCAAATTGGATTTGAGTGAAACCTATCTTTGGCATTGCCATCTTGGTTATATAAACAAGAAGCGCATACAAACACTTCAAAAGAACGGTTTTTTAAAAGCAAGTGAATATGATTCATTTGATGTATGTGAATCTTGTTTACAAGGCAAAATGACTAAGGCACCTTTTAGTGGCAAATCCGAAAGGGCAAAAGATTTATTAGGAATCATACGTTCGGATGTATGTGGTCCTTTTAAACCAATGACTAGGTACAATGAAAGATACTTCATTACCTTTACCGACGACTATAGTCGATATGGTTATGTATACTTGTTAAGACACAAAGATGAAGCTTTTGAAATGTTCAAAATCTTCCAAAATGAAGTAGAAAATCAACTCAACAAGAAAATAAAAATTCTCCACACTGATAGAGGAGGTGAATACCTAAGTGATGCTTTCAGAGATCATCTTAGAAGTTGTGGTATTGTCTCACAACTATCTCCACCTGGAACACCACAACACAATGGTGTGTCCGAGAGGAGAAATCAAACTCTATTAGATATGGTTCGATCTATGATGGCTAAAAGCTCATTGCCTCTATTCTTTTGGTGTTTTGCTTTCCTCTCTGCGGCCCGTATCTTGAATATGGCCCCAACCAAGAAAGTGGAAACGACACCTTTTGAAATATGGCATGGAAGGGTTCCATCACTATCATATATAAAGGTATGGGGCTGTGAGGCTTATGTTAAGACTCCCACCTCAAACAAGTTAGAAAGCCATTCCACTAAGTGTATCTTCATTGGATATCCTAGAGATTCTATGGGATATTATTTCTATGATCCATCGGCACAAAAGGAGTTTGTTGCCAAAAAGGCTGAGTTCTTAGAAGCTAAGTTCCTTACGGAAGGAACTAGCAGTAGAACTATGGATCTTGAGAAGGATCAAGAACCACAAACTGATACACGTTTGGTTAACACTAGCACTCAAAATGAGGAGGTTGAGAATGATCAAGTGGTTGATCAATATACACAAAACGTTCGTAGATCTGGTAGAATTAGTAATCCACCTGAAAGATATGGATTTTTTGTAGATGGATGTATGTGGAAGATTCCGATGAACCAACCACCTATCGTGATGCAATGTCCAATTTGGATTGTGACAAATCGATTGAAGCCATGAACGTTGAGATGCAATCCATGTATGACAACGAAGTATGGGACTTGGTTGAACCACCTCTTAACTCCAAGATAGTTGGAAGTAAGTGGGTTTTCAAGAAGAAAACCGATATGCATGGAAACTTGGATACTTATAAAGCTAGACTTGTAGCAAAAGGTTTCACTCAAACTCAAGGGGTTGATTATGATGAGACTTTCTCACCGGTTGCAATGCTAAAGTCTATTAGGATATTATTTGCCATAGCTGCTCATTATGATTATGAGATTTGGCAAATGGATGTCAAAACCGCTTTCCTAAATGGATATCTTGAGGAAGATGTCTATATGGTTCAGCCTGAAGGTTTTGTCGATCAAAAACATCCTAACAAAGTATGCAAGTTAAAGAAATCAATCTATGGATTGAAGAAAGCATCAAGAAGTTGGAATCACCGTTTTGATGAAGAAATAATCAAATCTGGGTTCATAAAAACGCTGATGAAGCATGTGTATATAAGAAAGCTAGTGGGAGCATCATCACTTTCCTAGTATTATATGTCGATGACGTTTTACTATTTGGAAATGACATTCCAACCTTGGAGGGTGTAAAAGCCTCGCTTGGAAGCTGTTTCTCCATTAAGGATCTTGGTGAAGCCGCCTATAATTTGGGAATAAAGATCTATATGGATAGATCAAGGCGCTTGATAGGTTTAAATCAAAGTGCATACATTAACAAGATCTTGAAAAGGTTGAAGATGGAAAACTCTAAGAAAGCTACCGTACCTATTCAAAGAGGAACGATGTTGAGTAAGACTCAATGTCCAAGCTCAAAGGATGAGCAAGACAAAATGAAGGGAGTCCCGTATGCGTCTGCTATAGGATCCATCATGTATGCAATGATATGCACTAGGCCGGACGTGTCATGCGCTTTGAGCATGACAAGCCGATACCAACAAAATCCTGGAAACAGTCATTGGATGGCTGTTAAGAACATACTTAAGTACCTAAGGAGGACCAAAGATATGTTCCTAATCTATGGATCTGGTGAGGAGGAACTCGTAGTAAAGGGTTACACGGATGCGAGTTTCCAAACTGATCGGGATGATTCACGATCACAATCGAGGTATATTTTCATCTTGAATGGAGGAGCAATCTCTTGGAAGAGCTCTAAGCAAGATGTGGTGGCATTATCAACTACAGAGTCACAATACATCATCACTTCATAAGCAGCTCAGGAAGCTGCATGGTTAAAGAAATTTATTGCTGATCTAGGGGTTGTCCCTTCCATTCAGGACCCCTAGAAATTCTTTGTGATAACGAGGGTGCGATTACTCAAATCAAGGAACCCCGTGCACATCAAAAGACTAGGCACATTGAACGGATATTTAACCACATAAGGGATGAAGTTGAAAAGGGAAAGATATGTATTCGCAAAGTTCACACAGATCAAAACATTGCGGATCCACTCACGAAGCTTCTTGAAAAGGCAAAGCATGAAAGTCATACTTGTGCCATGGGAGTTCAATTTTATAGTGACTGGATATGATCTTTAATTTTGTATTTAGATATTGTAACCCTTTATCACTTGAATAAATTATTTGGTTGTAGTGTTTCAAGTAGTATTCCTATTTTGCATGTTTAAAATCCATGAGTAAATCTTTTACTCAAAACATCCGTAGTCGTTCATTCTTGTGGGAACAAGTATGAAGGTAAGACTATTATGAACTTGGATTGGTAGATATTCATATGGATGAATATAGAGCAAAGGGTTGCTGCCAAAGTTCATAGATATTTGTAGGATACAAATATTGGACTGACCTGCATCTCAAATATTACTTCATGTAATCCTCTTGATTGATCATAAGTAATTTTGAGTAAAGGCGAATATCATTTGGTATCCTCTGACCTGAGATACATATTGGGTCTTGATATTTACCAAATGTTATACTTTGACTTAGTTCTTCGCTATTCTAAAACATAGCAGTACATAAGTCTGAGTTCAGGTATGATATAAGGTAATTGTGAGAGACGTATGAAGTCAAGATGGGATTTGTCCCTCTTATTCATTGAGAGTAAGATGTCTAAGGCCTGATAAAGTTAAATCAATAGAGAAAGATCACTCTGTGTGTCTAGGATTTAACATGATATCTGTGACAAAAGGATAGATGATTGATTCACCTAAAACATTTCGAGTAAGGTACTTGAAGGGGATGATGTTATTGAATGGCACTTTGTCATACGTATTAAAGGTAGTAAACCGTTGTTAGGCGGTATTTACTACTTGCATCAATTTTCTATGAATCTTGTGCAAGTGGAAGATTGTTGGATCTTGTATGCCCAAGACACATACAAGATTGATGTGGTTAGTACGTTATGATCCAAGTCGGATCATACCCAATAACAAGCTAAACAAACACCAATATATGTTTATTTGTTGATGAGATCATACAATTAATATTGACACCAATATAGAAAATGGGTTTTCTAAAACGTTGCTTTTGTAATAGAACAACATTATATGGGTAATTCGTTCATGAGAAATTTTTTTGTTTTATTATTTAAATTGGTTAAATAATAACAAATAAAAGTGTGTTAATATTATAAAATTAAAATAGGTTTAATTTTATAAACTAATGATATTGAAGGGTTAATTTTATAAAATTAACAAAATGGGGGGAACCCATTTTGAACCCCAAATTTGGCCGCCCCATGTGGCTTATGAGGGGTCTTTTAGTCTTGGATACTACAAGATTTTTACTACACTTGCACTCTTCAATCATCTCTCACACTCTCTCTCTCAAACACACAAGCAAAAACCCTCTCCAAACAAAGCTGAAATACGGATTCAAGGCACAAAGGGGCTGAAAATTTCAGATTTTGAAGAAGCAAAGGAAGAGGGTTCTTGGTGTTGGACTCCCTAACAAGCTAGGTGTTTGGAAGAGCTTGTGGGTATAACAACTTCAGGCTTTCTCTCTTGGGGGCTGGAAATTCAAGAACATCATCATCTTCATCTCATCCATCTACAACATCTTGTGCTTGAAAGATTGTTTCAATGAACACCCTATTGTTGTTATTTTGGTTTTGATAGCATACTATTTCACATATATAAATGATCCATGTTCTTGGGTTTTGTTTATGGTTTAAAAATGGTACAAATTTCATACTGCTAACCTCACTTTAAACCCTAAAATTCGCTGCGTTTTTATAGTTTAAATGGTTAAACTAATTTTGATAATCTTGTAACAAAACATGCGTCAGAGAAGATGGGTTGAGCTATTGAATGATTACGAATGCGAAATCCGCTACAACCCTGGCAAGGCAAATGTAGTGGCAGATGCCTTGAGCGTGAAAGAAAGAGAAAAACCCCTTCGCGTCTGTGCCTTAAGGATGAGCGTGTATTCAGACCTTATTGCTAGACTAAAAGAAGCTCAAGGCGAAGCACTAAAGGAAGATAATGTTTTTACAGTGCAAATGATATGAAGAATCGTTCAATATCCAACAAACACAATAAACGACATGACCAAAGAAGGTTGATCACAATAAGTATTCATTCAAAATAAGACAATGAACATCATAACAATCAATAACCTCAAGCACAATGATATTTCTGTGTAATAACTGCTTTAAAAAGATAACTTGCAACAATGATTCACGATTAGGGTTTTGCAAGCTTACCACAATGAATATGAACATAAGTATATATAGCAGTCTTAGTTTCGCAGACAGTTTCGCTGTCAGCGAAACTGTTCTGCCGAAACTGTAGTTTCGCCTGGCAGAAACAACAGTTACGCTTAGCTAACTAATCAACTGACTGTGAGCGAAACTTTCGCCTGGCAGAAACAACAGTTACGCTTAGCTAACTAATCAACTGACTGTGAGCGAAACTATAGTTTCGCTCACAGTTTTGCTGCACTGCAAAACTACAAAAAACTAAATACATACAAAAGGAAACTAACAAAAGACCTATTACAAGTAAAGGTAAACAATCTAAACTAAGGTGAGTCCAACCTATACATGATCTTCAGATAAATTAGCGGAGGAAATGTTAACAGGAATGGAAAAGCATTTAGAGTTGAGTAACGATGGTATATATAAACATGAAGGGAGAACGTGGGTACCTAAGTACGGGAGAATTAGGGAGGTAATCCTCGACGAAACCCACAAATCTAGGTACTCGATTCACCCCGGAAGCAACAAAATGTACCAAGACTTAAAGGCACTTTTCTGGTGGCCTGGAATCAAGAAATCAATCATCATTTACGGTTGGAAGTGTCTGACGTGACTATGGTGAAAGCTGAAAATCAAAAACTGTCGGGAACATTGCAACAACCCGAAATTCCAGAATGGAAATGGGATAACATCACGATGGATTTTGTTACAAAGTTGCCAAGAACTTTCACAGGTCATGATGCTATATAGGTCATAGTTGATAGGCTTACCAAATCAGCTTACTTCCTACCAATTCGAGAAGACTACGACCTGGCAAAGCTAGCCCAACTCTACATCGATGAAATAGTGACCAGGCATGGAGTGCCACTATTGATTATCTCCGTCCATGATAGTCGCTTCACTTCTCGTTTTTGGAAATCACTCCAGCAGGCTTTAGAGACCCGACTGGATTTAAGCACGGCATACCACCTGACGGACAAAGTGAAAGAACCATCCAAACCCTGAAATATATGTTAAGAGCTCGCGTGATTGACTTTGGTGGGAACTGGGACAACCACCTTCCTTTGGTGGAGTTCTCTTACAATAATAGTTATCACGCCAGTATAAAAGCCGCTCCATATGAGGCCCTATATGGTAGGAAATGTCAATCACCATTAAGTTTGAATGAGATTGGTGACAGCCAAGTAATGGGACCCGACATCATGATGGAGACCACCGATAAGATATTTAAATCAAGGAGCATTTAAGAGCGGCTAGAGACCGTCAGAAGAAATACGCTGACTAAAGGCAAAAACCTTTGGAATTTCAGGTGGGTGACAGAGTAATGCTAAAAGTAGCACCATGGAAGGGAAGTGTGAGGTTTGGAAAGAAAGGAAAGTTAAGCCCGAGATACATTGGACCATTTGAAATAATGGCAAGAATTGGCCTAGTGGCATATCAATTAAAGCTACCTCAAGAGCTAAGCTATATACATGACACATTCCATGTGTCTAACTTAACGAAGTGCATGGTAGACAAGGTCTTGGAGTTACCCTTGAAGGAAGCAAGGATTAATAACAAGTTGAACTTCGTGGAAGAGCCTGTAAAGATCACCGACCAGTTGGTCAAGAAACTCAAACGAAGTCGTATACCCAAGGTCAAGGTAAGATGGGATTCTAGGCGAGAACCCGAATTCACTTGGGAGCGAGAAGATGAGATGAGAAATAATTATCCACACCTCTTCAAACCTACTCATTCTGGAATTTATCGAAGCTCAAAAATTCATGGCGAAATTTCCTAAACGGTGGGAGAATGTAACAACCGACCTCTAGGTCATAATTCTAACCTTTAACATCTTGCATCATTATGCATATAATTAATATTAATATTACCATTATTATTATTGTTAGTATTAGTGTTAATTGTTACTCCTATTATTCTCATTTTTATTATTTCATGTGGCATTTGAAATGATTTAGCTAAGTCTAGCCTTAACATAGAATACTTCACGTTCTGGGAAAAGCAATTAGTCACCCTTGCAATGCAAAAACTTAATTGAAACAAGTAAATGTGTGCACTCACACATCATTCACGGCCAAAATGCATGCATACATGCTTAATACTTAATCAACTAACTAGAATTTACCACCTAAAATACTACATTATACTACACACTACACTACATAATAAC
>CM046040.1:74521230-74678730 GCA_025215565.1 Flaveria ramosissima
TGTAATACTTTCAGTTGAGAAGTAATATATACAAGTACCTTGAAAATTATTTCTTTGTGTTCTTTGCTACTTAGTATATTATTATCAACTCTTAGAAGGGATTCTACTTCATCATCTGATCCGAGTGTCTTACAAGTGTGTTTGGAGAAAACTAAGTGTTAAAGTGACAAAAACCGATCCTGCAATTGGTATCAGAGCTTTTTAGGCTCTTGATTGTGAGATCTTACCATCCAAGTCAACCTGTTTTTCACTCCTCCTTACACCACAATTAAAATGGCCATCAACCAAAAGTCTGAAGTAGAGATGGGGACAATGACTAAAGAACCCATCATCACCCCAGAAAACTTCAGATCATGGAGCAGACGCATGGAAGGCTTCATCAGGTATCAAGACAACATAATGTGGCAATCTATTGTCAATGGCCCGTACAAACCAAAGGTGGCAGCACCAGTTGGAACCGATGCCATGATAGAGAAAGTTGTTGAAGATTACTCTGATGAGGACCGTAAGAAGCTAGAGCTTGACAGCAATGCCATGACGGTTCCAATGATTGCAATACCCAACTCAATTATGGTGGGGTATGAGCATTGCAATTCAGCCAAAGAACTGTTTGATGCACTTGCTCATATGTACTCCATCTCCAATGACTCGAAGAAGGATTCCCTGAAGCAATAGTTCAAGAACTTCACTTATATTGCTAGAGAGACCCTCAGCAAGCAATACTTCAGGTGTATGGATCTTATTTCCTCCCTTCAGTCTGTGGGAATTGCCCTTGAACTAAGAGATCTCACAAGAAAGTTCATGAGTGCACTCCCTAATGAGTGGACGTTCTATTGTGTCTCTATCAAGAGGACAGAAAATCTGAACACCCTCACCATGACTGAACTTTATAGCATCCTTGATGGATACCATTTAGAGATGGAGAGCAAGAGAGGCCATCAGACAAACAAACCCTTGAGTCTTCCTGCTAGCAACGCTTTAATGATTGCTGAAGGCGTAGGACCCCTCAACCTAAACAGTACCTAACATACACCCAGCAGCCATCCTGTTCTTCTGGGCCATACATTACATTCCCTGAGACTTCAAGGTCTCAATACGCTCAGCAAAGTTCTTTTTAGGACAGTTGTGCCTTTGTCTCAGGAAATGGGCACTCTAGTGACTATCAATACTGCTTTGATGATCTAGAGTGTTTCAGCCCAGATGATGTGGAATATGTGGACATAGTCCAACAAATGGCTCTGTTAACCTATAGAGCAAAGAAGTTCTTCAAGAGAACTGGAAGGCGATTTCCCCAGAACCCAACCAACAACAAATTTGGATTTGAAAAAACCAAGGCCAAATGTTACGACTGTAACGAACTTGGTCACTTTGCAAGGGAATGCAAGGCTCCCAAGTCAAATCCGGGAACCCCACAGGCCTCCACACATCTCTATAAACCAAAGGCTACAGGAAAGTCAACTGAGACAGCTGTTATGGCTCAAAAAGTTGACAAGAGCTTTATGGTACAAGATGTGACTCCTGCTCAAGCACTCATGGCTGGAACAGATGACAATAAGGTATATGAACATCTCTGTACTCTAGCTTCTATTGCTAAGGTTAAGTCATATCAGGACTATAATATGGAGATTAAATCTGATATTGAGTCTTTAAATATTTTAAAATCTGATTTTAAAATAGCTGAATCTAATTATCAAAAGAAAAATGAGGAGTTAGAGAAAACTATGTCCTTATTAAAGCATGAACATGCAAACTATAAGTCTCAAATCAAGGATTTAATATCCAAAATGTCTGAGGCTCAAGCCCAGCTTGTCATAGCTAGGGCTCAAGCCAGGAAGCATGCCATATCTGAGCAAAACTTCCAAGCCATTCTTGCATCATCTTCTCACTCAAAACTTTGTCACCAAAACAAAGGTGGGTTGGCAACCAATGAAATTGCTCCACCACATTCTTATGAGTCTATTAGATAACCAACGTGTGGTATTGAAGAGCAAGAGGTTCCATCTGTTGACCCACCTTCTCATGAGTCAAAGAGTGATGCAACCATGAAGACCATCACATGGAAGAATCAGGTAATTTTACCCACTCCTACCGGTAATGATCAACCCCTGACCACTAAAGCCAGAAGAAGCAGAGCTAAGGCAGCCAGAAAAACTGCCAAGAAAGTGGCTGAGTCAAAACTGAAAATAGACCCAAAGCAAAAGGGTGTATTCATCTCAACTGGATTGCAGGTGGTAGGTAACTTTGATTCAGGAAAGGGTGTAGTACCAGCACTCCTGACCTACCAAAGGATCAGAAGTTAAATGGAAAGATTGTTGATGAAGAAAATAAGAACAAGAAATAGCAATCCTCAAGTTCCCAGAAGACTAACATTGAATGCATAATGTGTGGTCTGCAAAACCACATGGCCAAAGATTGTTACTACAATACTGCTAACACACATTATGCTAACAATGTTAAAAGAGAAGGAGTCAATGAAGGTTTCTCATTTGGACCTTATCATATGGTTCAAGTGATGAAAAAGGGAAAGCTTGTTTCCGAAGCAAGGTTGCGTTCGGAAGAAAGTCCTTCTTCCGAAGGGAAAATGGCTTCAAAAGTTAAAGCTATCAAGACTCAAAAGAACAAAATAGTCCCCTTGAAACCATCCCAGAAGAAGACTACTTCGGAAGAAAAGGTGGTGAAGGTCTCTTCCGAAAAGAAAGAAGCTTCGGAAGAATGCCAAGCTGCAAAAGCTTCAACAAGCTCATCCTCTATGATCAACCAAGGGATGGAATGGAAGATCAAAGAAGATGTTGCAGCCCAAACCTCTTCTTCAAAGACAAATATTGAACCCACATGCATAAACTATGGATCAATTATGTCACTATCATTGGAAGAACCCAAGACCAACAAGGCTTGGGTTTCCAATAAAAACTAATCATCTTATCTTATGTACAGGGACATCCATATGACAAGAATAACAATGTATGGATTGTGGATAGTGGATGCTCCAGGCACATGACAGGGAACAGATCTCTCCTTTAACAATTCAACATTTTGATGGAGGTAGTAGTCCAGTTTGGAGGTGAGGCCAGAGGATATATTTCTGGCAGAGGAAGTATATCCTACTATTAATTAAAAGTTGACAAAGTTCACTTTGTCAAACATCTTGAACACGACCTGTTAAGTGTTTCTCAGTTTTGTGATCAAAAGCATCAAATGTCTTCACAGAACATGAGTGCATTATCCTCAAACCCGGGATGACAATTCCTTAGGAATTGGTGCTTCTTAGATGTCCTAGGAAAAGGGATATGTACAAGCTTGATATGAACAATGCTTCCCTAATGGGTGAACTATCATGCTTTCTTTCCAAAGCTGATGGAGATGAGTCAATACTATGGCATAAACAAATGTGTCATGTGAATTTTAAAACAATGAATAAATTAGCTAAAAATAACTTGGTACACGGTTTGCCTAAAAAGGAATATTTCTACAAAGATAACTGTGTTGCATGCCTGAAAGGGAAGCAACACAAGGCATCTCATAAATCCAAAGTTGTTAGCTCTATCACCACTCCATTACACTTATTGCACATGGATCTATTTGGTCTCACAAGTATAATGAGCATTGGAAGAAAATCATATTGCCTTGTGATTGTTGATGATTTTACAAGATTTACATGGGTATTATTTTTTAAGAACTAAAGATGAAACTGCTAAAACTTTAAAATCTTTTATTCTTAAAATAGAAAATCAAATTGATCACAAGGTTAAAATAATTAGAAATGATCAAGGGACTAAGTTTAAGAATCAAGTTCTTGACTCATTCTGTAACTCAAAAGGGATTGCCAGACAATATAGTGCCCCTAGAACTCCTCAACAAAATGGTGTTGCTGACAAGAGGAACATGACACTTATTGAGGCTACTCGAACCATGTTAGCTGATTCAAAGCTACCTCTAACATTCTGAGCAGAGGCAGTCAGCACTGCATGCTATATGCAGAACAGAGTTCTTGTAGTTAAGCACACATGGAAAAACCCCTTATGAGCTATGGAACAAGAGGCCACCGTTCATTGGCTTTCTAAGATCCTTTGACAGCAGGTGTACCATACTTAACACAAAAGATAATTTGGCAAAATTTGCTAAAATGTCGGATGATGCTATCTTTGTTGGATATTCCTCTAACTCTAAAGCTTATAGTTTATAACATCAAAAATCAACAATTTAAGGAATCTTTTAACGTTGTAGTTAATGAGCATACTTCTTATGTTAGGGGGAATGGCCCTGATCATATCGTTGATTTAGAATTGTTTCCAAACTATTCTAAACCCTCTTGTGAGAATATTTTAGCTGGAACAGGTGCTCAAAGTGACTTTGATGAAGACCAACTGTTTGAGCTTCCCAGGCCTATTCAAAGTTCTCCAAGAGCTGTAACAAACCAAGCTCCCATTATTGGCAGATCTTATAGCATGACTTTCTCTTGGGAAAGTGGAGTTTCAAGCAGTAATCCACCTGCCTCTTTAGGTGATGCTGCATAACACCAAGTTGATGGAAGTAGCATCTTGAAGGAACATGAAACTGTTAATGCTGCTTCACAGCCAACAAATGATGATGATGTTTCTCATTCATTCAATATATCCTCATTGAATGAGTTTGAAAAAACAGCTGGACCCAGTGTTCAAGCTCCGGAGCAAAATATGTACAATCTAGATCTATCTTTGCAATTGGAGGTGATTCCTAGACTTAGTGTAGGATTCGATGTGCCCAAGACACTTAGAATATTGATGTGGTTAGTACGTTATGATCCAAGTCGGGTTATACCCAATAACAAGCTTAGCAAACACCAAATAATATTTATTGATGATATGATCATGCAATAAAATATTAACACCAATTTGGAAAATGGGTTTTCTAAACAAGTTGCATATGACATGGAACAATTTATTAGGATATTTTGTTCAATGATATTATTTGTAATGTTATTTATATTAGTTAGATGACATTACAAATTAATAATGGCTATATATGTTATACAATTAATTGGTTAGTTGTATACATTTTCTAAGAGGACCAAATTATAAGACCCACAACTTGTGTATTGTGTTTAATAAAAAAAGGGGGGAACCCTTTTTCAAATGAGTTTTTCGGCCCCCTCCCCTTGTTTCTATTGGACCACTTTTCTTGAAAAGACAATACACAATTAAGGGGTCTTGAAAGAACTTGTTCCAGCCATTATCATTCAATTGACATGCAACAAAGAAACTCTCTCTTTTGCTCTCCTCTTGTTCACGGAAATAAGCAGCAGAAGATTGTTTTTTTTGAGCTTCATCTTGTGTATCTATACCTAGCAAGAGTGGTGTTGGTACAAGGCTTGGGGTATAAACACTTGAGGGTTCCTTTCTTGGAACTTTGGGGTCGATTCTATCTTCTAACATCATCAAAGTTGCTGCTCAAACTCACGGTTTTTGGAAGCCTTAATTTGGCAGCTTATTTGGTGTTTTGGAGTCCAAATCAAGCAAGTGCGAAGGTAACTCAAAGCTTTGTGGGAGTCGACGTTAGAGGAAGTCCACTTGGAGCTTGGCAAAATTTCAGCCTTCAAACTCCCTTCATTCATCAACATCTAACTGCTGGAAGGAGGTAGTATTTGGCAGCCCTTTGAGGTTGCCATATTGTGTTATTATATGTACACATAGCTTGTCTATTCACATAAGAATGATCCTTTTGTGGGGTTGCTTTTCTACATTAAATGGACACTAAGAACATGAAATATTCAGCTTATAAATGGGTTTTAAAGCTATATATATGTCCGCTGCGTTTTTCTGAAAGTTTAAATGGTTAAACTTGGTTTTATGTTCTTGCAAACCCGTCAATGGCATCTAGAGCCGGTTATGTGGATGACTTGCTTGTGTTGTTCTTTAAAATTGGTTTTAAAGGATGTTTATAGACATTTTTTAGGCTGTTTTTGGGCTGTTATTGTTTGGTTGTATGATTCCCCAACTTTCAAGGTCATATCACACATGCTAGTGATTAGATCTTGAAAGATACATATCTTGATGTGTTGATTGTTTGGACAATATTTAAAACCAAAATTTCAGTTTATGTTGGCTGAAAATTGGTGGTTTTAAAGGGGTTTCATTAGGTGTTTTGATGTTATGATCATTGGATGATAAAGTGCATAACCTAGCCATTGACCTTGTGATGTTTGGATGCTGTGTTGGTTGTATTCATTCATTCAATTGGTTGTAATTTTGTTTATTATTTGGGTTGTAATTATTCATTCATTTGGGTTGTAATAGATTAGGTGCATTTCTTTTATTAGAAAAATGTATTAGGATACAATTTTGTAAAAGGAAGATGCACAAGTTCAAGACCCGAAGATGGACATCAAAAACACATGGAACTTGAAGCATATGGATGCAAGTTCAAGTGGGGTCCAAGATGACCTGCATTAGTGTTGATTTCAACCTTAGAAAGACCTTATGACAACACTTGTGATGGCAAACAAGTGTTGTCAACTTAGAGCTATGGTTATGCACTATGTTTGTATATAATGCTTGTTTGATTGTTTGTTGTTTGATTGTTTGTTTGTATTTGAATATTCATAAAAAACTCATTAACAAACTTAACAAGCTGAAAAATGATGGTTCTTTAAAGTTAATAAAAGTTATTAAAATGGTTAATGATTTTAAAGATTAAAATTGGTTTAATCTAAGAACCATAGGGTCTTGTATTTGAAAGCATACAAATACAAGTACAAAGAGTTTTCTAAACTAGAATTAAGAAATCTCTAATTTTAAAAACGAGATCAACACCGTCCTTTTACACAACACTTGAGTCACTTGGGAACTCTTAGTGGGATAAAGGTCACCTAACCATTTTGAGGGAACTTGTGATTTGAGGTGAGAATGCCTTACTTATGG
Organism: Flaveria ramosissima; assembly: GCA_025215565.1. Taxonomy (NCBI): domain Eukaryota; kingdom Viridiplantae; phylum Streptophyta; class Magnoliopsida; order Asterales; family Asteraceae; genus Flaveria; species Flaveria ramosissima. The sequence continues at coordinate 74,528,127 of CM046040.1, forward strand.
GATAAAGGTCACCTAACCATTGTTTTGGCAAACTCACACGTGGGTGTAAGTAGGATGTCTTGATTTGCAAACCATGTTAAATGGATCACCTACAATGTGGTTTCCAAATGGTGTTGATGGGATTAACATGCCGACTTTACATATGATGTTCAAGAGTCGATCCCATACCTCTAGAAGTTGCAAATGGTTGCAATCGTCAATCGTTGACCACCTTATTAATTTAAATCGTGGGATAAAGGTCACCTAACCACAATTTAAATGTAATGTTGGGTTCTAGATTTTAATATATAATTGACCTTAATAGGCATTAATTATTAAATTGATAATATCGAAAATACTAAATAAAACTTTGTTAAATTTTGTAGATGGCCTCTAATAATGATAATTCGATAACTCATCCGCGTCCAACCAATCCCTACGAGCGATCCTCCAAAAGGAACGTCTAAATCATAACAACTTCATCGATTGGTATCGAAACTTGAGAATCGTTCTCAAGCAAGAGAGACGATCGTACGTTTTAGACGACCCTATCCCCGATCAACCTAGCGAGGATGATGAGGAGGCCTTTAACGATTGGTTGAAGTACACTGAGGACTCCGTCCAAGTGTCTTGTCTCATGCTAGCGAGCATGACTCCGGATCTCCAAAAGGAGTATGAACATCACGGAGCTTATGACATGATAACCCAGCTGAAGGAAACGTTCCAACAGCAAGCGAGGGTTGAGCGCTTCGAAACGGTTCGAGCACTCCATGCATGTCGTATGGACGACAACCAATCTGTTTCATCTTATGTACTTAAGATGAAAAGTCACATTGACCGCCTCGAGAGGCTTAATTGTCCCGTCTCGAAGGAATTGGCCACGGATTTGATCCTCAATGGCCTTACCAAAGTTCGAGACATTCGTGTTGAACTACAACATGAATGCTTGGGACAAAAGCATTGGTGAGCTTCACTCAATGCTCAAAACGGCCGAGGCGGCCATGGGTAAAAGGGTTTTACCCGTTCTCACCATCAATGAAGGTGGGAACAAGAAAAGGCCTTATCCCGCACCCAAGGCAAAGGTTGCCAAGGGTAAGGGACCCGTTTGGGGAAAGGGGAAAGGGGTGGTAAGGGTACCACCCAAACCCCAAGAGAAAAAGCAAAAGGTTGCTACTAACGACCCATGCTTCAAGTGTGGGGAGATGGACATTGGGCAAGGAATTGTCCCGTCCATCTCCAAGAGTTGAAAGCAAAGAGGGATGCGGGCAGACCTCAGGTACAATATACATGATCCATATTGATTTAAACATGATATCTCTAACACATGGGTATTAGATACCGGATGTGGAACTCACATTTGCAATTTGTTGCAGGGGTTCAAAGAAGTAGTGACTTCAAGAAAGGGATGTTAGCCTCTACATGGGCAATGGGCTAAAGTTCAAGTTGAAGCCCGTGGTGACTACATCTTGAAACTTCCAATGGTTTGGAAGTGATTTTGAACAACGTTTTGTATGCTCCTAGTTTGACTAGGAATATTATCTCTGTAGCCCTGTTAAAACATTTGGATATGTATTATCTTTATTGAAAATGATATTCATGTTTCTTTAAATGGTATGTTCTATTTTAAAGCTATTCCCATTAATGGTATTTATGAATTGGTTCATGAAAATACTTAAATAGCTCATTGTACCAAACTAACACCAAGAAACTCAAGTTGGACTTGAGTGATACCTATCTTTGGCATTGTCGTCTTGGCCATATAAACAAGAAACGTTTACAAACACTTCAAAAGAATGGTCTTTTAAAAACAAATGAATGTGATTCATTTGATGTTTGTGAGTCTTGTTTACAAGGTAAGATGACTAAGGCACCCTTTAGTGGAACTACCGAAAGGGCAAAAGATTTATTAGGAATCATACATTCGGATGTATGTGGTCCTTTTAAGCCAATGACTAGGAATGGTGAAAGATACTTCATTACCTTTACCGACGATTATAGTCGCTATGGGTATGTGTACTTATTAAGGCACAAAGATGAAGCTTTTGAAATGTTCAAAATCTTCAAGAATGAAGTGAAAATCAACTCAATAAGTCAATTAAAGTTCTCCACCGATAGAGGAGGTGAATACCTAAGTGATGTTTTTCAAGATCATCTTAGGAGTTGTGGGATTGTCTCACAACTCACTCCACCTGGAACACCACAACATAATGGTGTGTCTGAGAGGAGGAATCGAACCTTATTGGATATGGTCCGATCTATGATGGCTAGAAGCACATTACCTCTATCATTTTGGGGTTTCGCTCTGCTCTCCGCGGCCCGTATTCTAAATATGGCCCCAACAAAAAGGTGGAAAGGACACCTTTTGAGATATGGCATGGAAGGGTTCCATCCCTATCATACTTAAGGGTCTGGGGTTGTGAGGCTTATGTTAAGACTCCCACCCCAAACAAATTGGAAGTCCGATCCACCAAGTGTATCTTTATTGGATATCCTAGAGATTCTATGGGATATTATTTCTATGATCCACTGGAACAAAAGGTATTTGTTGCCAGAAAGGGTGAGTTCTTAGAAGCAAAGTTCCTTATGGAAGGAACTAGCAGTAGAACAGTGGATCTTGAGGAGGATCAAGAACCACAACCCGATGCACGTTTGGTTGAAACTAGCACTCAACATGAGGATGCTGAGGATGATCAAATGGTTGATCAATACACGCAAAACGTTCGCAGAAGTGGTAGAACTAGTAATCCACCTGAAAGATACGGATTTTTCATGGATGGATGCTATGTGGTAGATTCAGATGAACCAACCACATACCATGATGCAGTGTCCAAATTGGATTGTGACAAATGGCTTGAGGCCATGAACGTTGAGATGCAATCCATGTATGACAATCAAGTTTGGGAACTTGTTGTACCACCTCTTAATTCCAAGGTAGTTGGAAGTAAGTGGGTTTTCAAGAAGAAAACCGATATGCATGGAAACTTGGATACTTATAAAGCTAGACTTGTAGCAAAGGGTTTCACTCAAACTCAAGGGGTTGATTATGATGAAACCTTCTCACCTGTTGCGATGCTAAAGTCTATAAGGATATTGTTTGCCATAGCTGCTCATTATGATTATGAGATTTGGCAAATGGATGTCAAAACCGCTTTCCTAAATGGATATCTTGAGGAAGATGTCTATATGGTTCAGCCTGAAGGTTTTGTCGATCCAACATCCTAATAAAGTATGCAAGTTAAAGAAATCAATCTATGGATTGAAACAAGCATCGAGAAGCTGGAATCACCGTTTTGATGAGGAAGTAAAGAAATTTGGTTTCATCAAAAACGCTGATGAGGCTTGTGTGTATAAGAAGGCTAGTGGGAGCACAATAACTTTCCTAGTATTGTATGTTGATGACATACTACTATTTGGAAATGACATTCCAACCTTGGAAGGTGTAAAAACCTGGCTTGGAAGTTGTTTTTCCATTAAGGATCTTGGTGAAGCCGCCTATATTCTGGAATAAAGATCTATAGGGATAGATCAAGGCGGTTGATTGGTTTGAATCAAAGTGCATATATTGATAAATCTTGAAAAGGTTCAAGATGGAGAACTCTAAGAAAGGTACCGTACCTATTCAAAGAGGAACGATATTGAGTACGACTCAATGTCCAAGCTCAAAGGAAGAGCAAGATAAAATGAAGGCAATCCCATACGCATCTGCTATAGGATCCATCATGTATGCAATGATATGCACTCGACCGGACGTGTCATGCGCCTTAAGCATGACAAGCCGTTACCAGCAGAATCCTGGAAACAGTCATTGGATGGCTGTTAAGAACATACTTAAGTACCTAAGGAGGACAAGAGATATGTTCCTGATCTATGGATCTGGTGACGAGGAACTCGTTGTAAAAGGTTACACGGATGCGAGTTTCCAAACCGATCGTGACGATTCACGGTCACAATCGGGATACATTTTCATTCTGAATGGAGGAGCGGTCTCTTGGAAGAGCTCCAAGCAGGATGTGGTGGCTCTATCAACTACAGAATCAGAATACGTCGCCGCCTCATTGGCAGCTCAAGAAGCTGCATGGTTGAAGAAATTCATTGCCGATCTAGGGGTTGTCCCTTCCATTCAGGACCCCCTAGAGATCTTTTGTGATAACGAGGGTGCGATTGCTCAAATCAAGGAACCCCGTGCTCATCAAAAGACTAGGCACATTGAGCGGAGATTCAACTACATACGAGATGAAGTTGAAAAGGGAAAGATATGTATTCGCAAAGTTCACACGGATCAAAACGTTGCGGATCCTCTCACGAAGCTCCTTGAAAAGGCAAAGCATGAAGGTCATACTTGTGCCATGGGACTTCGATATTCTAGTGATTGGATTGATCTGTAAATTTGTATTTGGATATATGGAATTTTCTATTATTTGAATAAAATTATTTGGTTATAATGTTTCAAATAATGTTCCAATTTAGCATGTTTAATCCATGAGTAAAATGTTTACTCTAAATGTCCGTAGTCGTTCAGACTTGTGGGAACAAGTTTGAAGGTAAGACTATTATGAACTTGGATTGGTTGATATTCATAAGGATGAATATAGAGCAATGGGTTGCTACCAAGGTTCATAGATATTTGTGGGATACAAATATTGGACTAACCCGCATCTCAAATTTTACTACATGGAATCTTATTGATTGATCATAAGTAAATTTGAGTAAAGGCGAATATCATTTGGTATCCTCCGACCTGAGATACATATTGGGTTTTGATATTCACCAAGTATTATACCTTGAGCATATTCTTCACTGTCCTGAAATAGTGGACAGTACATAAGGATATGTTCAGGTATAACACGAGGTGTTTGTGAGAAACGTATGTAGTCAAGATGGAATTTGTTCCTCTTATTCGTTGAGAGTTAGATGTCTAAGGCCTGATTAAGTTAAATCAACAAGGAATGATCATTCTGTGTCCTTGGATTTAACATGACATCTGTAACAAAAGGATAGATGATTGATTCACCTAAATCATTTCAAGTAGGGTACTTGAAAGGGATGATGTTATTGAATGGCTATAAGTCATGCGTATTAAGGGTAGTAAACCGTTGTTAGGCGGTATTTACTGCTTGCATCAATCTTCTATGAATCTTGGGCAAGTGGGAGATTGTAGGATTCGATGTGCCCAAGACACTTAGAATATTGATGTGGTTAGTACGTTATGATCCAAGTCGGGTTATACCCAATAACAAGCTTAGCAAACACCAAATAATATTTATTGATGATATGATCATGCAATAAAATATTAACACCAATTTGGAAAATGGGTTTCTAAACAAGTTGCATATGACATGGAACAATTTATTAGGATATTTTGTTCAATGATATTATTTGTAATGTTATTTATATTAGTTAGATGACATTACAAATAATAATGGCTATATATGTTATACAATTAATGGTTAGTTGTATACATTTTCTAAGAGGACCAAATTATAAGACCCACAACTTGTGTATTGTGTTTAATAAAAAAGGGGGGAAACCTTTTTTCAAATGAGTTTTCGGCCCCCTCCCCTTGTTTCTATTGGACCACTTTTCTTGAAAAGACAATACACAATTAAGGGGTCTTGAAAGAACTTGTTCCAGCCATTATCATTCAATTGACATGCAACAAAAGAACTCTCTCTTTTGCTCTCCTCTTGTTCACGGAAATAAGCAGCAGAAGATTGTTTTTTTGAGCTTCATCTTGGTGTATCTCTACCTAGCAAGAGTGGTGTTGTACAAGGCTTGGGGTATAAACACTTGAGGGTTCCTTTCTTGGAACTTTGGGGTCGATTCTATCTTCTAACATCATCAAAGTTGCTGCTCAAACTCACGGTTTTTGGAAGCCTTAATTGGCAGCTTACATTTGGTGTTTTGGAGTCCAATCCAAGCAAGTGCGAAGGTAACTCAAAGCTTTGTGGGAGTCGACGTTAGAGGAAGTCCAACTGGAAGCTTTGGCAACATTTCAGCCTTCAAACTCCTTTCATTCATCAACATCTAACTGCTGGAGGAGGTAGTATTTGGCAGCCCTTTGAGGTTGCCATATTGTGTTATTATATGTACACATAGCTTGTCTATTCACATAAGAATGATCCTTTTGTTTGGGTTTGCTTTTCTACATTAAATGGACACTAAGAACATGAAATATTCAGCTTATAAATGGGTTTTAAAGCTATATATATGTCCGCTGCGTTTTTCTGAAAGTTTAAATGGTTAAACTTGGTTTTATGTTCTTGCAAACCCGTCACTTAGGATTCACAACACTCATCCAGCTGAGAACATCATTGGGGAAGTCTTTGAAGGTGTGAGAACATGAGGATAAACTCACAATAGGAATGTTTGCTTCTACTCATGCTTTTAATCCCAGATGGAACCCAAGAAGGTAGAAGATGCCTTGAAAGATAGTAGTTGGGTTGAATCAATGCAAGAGGAGCTGCTTCAATTCAAGAGACAAAAGGTTTGGAACCTATGTCCGCTACCATCTGGTCAAGTACCTATAGGCACGAAATGGGTTTTTTAGAAACAAGAGAGATGATATAGGCTTGATCATCAAGAAGAAGGCAAGACTGGTGGTTCAAGGATACACTCAAGAGAAGGGAATCGATTATACTAATGTCTTTGCACCAGTTGCAAGACTTGAGGCATTTAGAATCTTCCTTGCTTATGCTACATCCAAGAATCTTACTGTCTACCAACTTGATGTCAAGTGTGCCTTTCTATATGGGGATATAGATAGGGAAGTCTATGTGTGCCAGCCTCCAGGATTTGAAGACCCACAGCACCCCAACTATGTGTGCAAATTGGATAAAGCTCTATATGGGCTGCACCAAGCACCTAGGCTGTGGCATGAGACATTGCCTTAGTTCCTTCTAAAGAATGGTTACATTAGAGGTACTATTGACAAGACCCTTTTCATAAGGAAATCTGGAAAGGACATCTTGCTCGTTCAAGTCTATGTTGATGACATCATATTGGTTCCTCAAATGACCAGATGTGTAAGGACTTTGAGAGCATTATGAAGAAGAAGTTTGAGATGAGTTCTATGGGGAAAATGGATTTTTTCTTAGGAATTCAGGTGAAGCAAATGAAGGAAGGGTTTTTCATCAATCAATCTAAGTATGTCAATGACATTTTAGAAAGATTTAATATGAAAGATTGTAAGCCAGCCAAAACACCTATACCCAGAAACCATAATCTCTGTCCTGACTCTAAGGGGGAGGATACTGATCAACAGAAGTATAAGGCAATTATTGGTTCTCTGATGTATCTCACAGCAAGTAGACCTGATATCATGTTTACAACTTGCATTTGTGCAAGATATCAGGCTGCTCCTAAGGTGTCTCACCTAGTTGTTGCCAAGAGAATCATCAGATACCTCAAAGGAGCACCTAAATTAGGTCTCTGGTATCCAAGGAACAACAATTTCAATCTCTATGGCTACTCTGACAGTGACTATGGTGGCTACAATATCAAGAAGAAATCAAGATCAGGTGGATGTCAATTTCTTGGTGGAAGGATCATCTCATGGCAATGCAAGAAGCAATCTTGTGTTTCAACATCTACTGCTGAAGCTGAATACATTGTTGCTGCTAGTTGTTGTGCTCAGCTGTTGTGGATTCAAAACCAGTTGATAGACTATGGATTCAACTTCATGAGCACTCCTATCCACATTGACAACAAGAGTGCTATCTCCATTACTAAAAATCCGGTGAAGCACTCCAAGACAAAGCACATTGATATCTGGTATCATTTCATTAGAGATATTCATGAGAAAAATCTAATTAAACAAATCAAAGTTGACTCAAATGAACAATATGCTGACTTGTTCACCAAAGCTTTTGATGAACAAAGATTTAAGTATCTCATTACAGCTATTAGGATGATAAACATTGATTAGTCTATCTCATTTGAAAACCTTCTAATGTGTAATGTCTTATGTCAAAACAATTTAAGCGCTGTTACAAAAATTCCTTCTCTAAAATTTCACTAAGTATAAATTATTTCGAAGATGAATTAACCCTCGGAAGATGTTTTACATATCTTCCGAAGCAAAATTCCTCCTAGGATAATCTTCTTCTCGGAAGAGTTTTTAGTCTCGGAAGCTTATAAAATTCTTCATTCGGAAAGGAATTTTTACTCTAAGAAGTAAGAACTTTACCTTCCGAAGTAAAATTGCGTTCGGAAGAAGATTACCTTCGCAAATACTTTATACTCTGAAGAAAGATTTTATTGTGTAACGGAAATCTTTTGGACCACACTCTGTAAAAAGTAAAGATTTTGTTAATGATGTCGGATTATTTAAATGGACTAAACCTTACCGCCCTTGTCACATCATCCACCAAAACATCCTGTCATCTTATCCAAACCCCAAACCCGCCATTTCACCCATTTAAATAACCCCGACTAATCACTTTCATCTTTTTACCAAATTTACTACCCTAAAAGCTTCCTACGTCTCCAATTTACCTAAATCCAAACTCATCTCCCTGCAACTTTCTCAATGGCACTTAACCCTCAGCACAACCAAGTTGCACTCCTAGATTTTTCAAGGGATGCTGACTTTTCAGATATCATTTCCTTTCTTACCCAATCATCTTATTACACCGCTCTGACTGTTAACACTACCATTTACTCAAATCATATGGCTGAATTTCGGGCCAATGGTAAGATTGAAACCCTAAATAGGGTTCGTTTAATAAGGTCGAGCATTTGTGGCCATGAATTGGTCATTTCTGAACAACTCATCAGGAAGCATCTAGAGCTTAATGATGAGGGCACTCCTATAGAGTTTCCCAAGTGAGACTTAGATAACACCTATATCCAAATAGGATATGGTGGAGATGTAAGTAAGTCTACAGTCTATAAGTTTAACTTCTCTTACAACTGGAAGTTCCTGCTACATGTTGTTCTCCATTGCTTGTCAAACAAATCTGGGGGATAGGATCAAATCCCATATGAACTAGGGTGCCTGGTTCATGGATTGGTGAAAAGCCTCCAATTTAATTACTCAAGGTTTGTGCTGACTAACCTTATAGGGAACCTCTAGCGGGACACATTCTTCATGTATCCCAGGTTCCTACAGCACATCATAAACTGTGAGTTGGACCAGAGTCAGCTAGTCTGTGCAACTGCTCTGACTGTTCCTCAAATGAGGCCGACCATCTTCAATATTTTGAAGAGAGTGTCCACCAATTTCACTTGAAGACAAACTGACCTTCTTCCAGGTATGATTGAGCCAATGGCTCCTGGTGACATCCCTGTTAACCCCACAAGTGATGAACCCACACCAGCAACTACCCTCACATTGCCAAATCTACCTTCCCCCCATTACTATCACATATCAGAGACGCCCCAAACGAACCCTGGTTCAATCTACTTGTGACAACCGGCCTCTAGGTTGTTATTCTAACCCTAATTTACTTGCATCATTATCCGTCTTATAAGTACTAATAATAGAAACAATCCAACCCTATCAGTGAATTTAGAAACATTTCTTGCTATTTGATCCAATTTATGATTTCATATGATTTTGTTGACTTTTAGTTAGTTTAGGTTTTACCTTTTTTAAAGATTAGTGTCCCGGGAATGTTAACTAGTCACCCTTACAAAATTTAATCTCAAGTGAAACAATTTAAAATATGAGCGTACATTCACACTTATAAATTTTCGGTTCATGCATGCATGGACATGCACAAGACTCTACAATTAACATCATCCACCAAATAATATATTCTACCCAATACTACAAAATTACACTACCTAATAATTATTTACCAATAAAATTTAAATCAAAACACCCTCACTAGATGCCAAGTTTCGGCCGCCCCATCTCCCTCCACTCACCTCTCCTCTACACCACCCACACTCCCACCATTCAAGCTTCATGCAAGGCTCTTATCTCTACACCTCTCTCTCTCTCATTCTTTCAAACTCACATCAGCTGATTTCACACTCAAGAACACACACACAAACCATTCTCTCTAGATTTCCAGCCTTGTTCATCGAAGAACAAGGCATTCCCACACTCGGTCGACCGAAAATCACACCTCTACATCTTGTTCGACTTTTCCAGCTTTGTTAGAAGATTCTTCAGCCTTGTCCAAGGAGTTTCGAGCTATCCAAGACCATCTACACTCTCCAAAACGTGAACAACACCAAGTGTAAGCTTCATGTCACCCGAAAATGGTCTTTTCATGTGTTTCTTTCACTTCTCTTTTAAAAACACCTCCTCTCTTTGTTGTAGCAGAAACCCGACACTATTATCTTGTTCTTGAGGAGCTTTCAACTTCACAAGAGGTATCTCACTCGTCATATTTGTCATTCTTAAGGTGGAAACCGATTTCCACCATGAAAACCCTATTTTTGGACTCTTTGCACCATCTAACTTGTAAATCTTGTAACCCTTGAAAACAAAACTTATAACCTGCTTGCTAATGGTTTAATGGACTCCTAATAACCTGTTTTGAAAGTTACAAAAGAATATACACCGTGGATATATGGTTATAGCCCAAGATACACCTTAAAAACCTTCTTTTTACAAGATATGTTGCAATCTAAGCACTTGTTTGAAAACCCTCTTAACCAAGGTTTACAACCTGCTCATGAACAACTTGGTAACACCCAAAATAACCGTTAAAACTCTCCGATTTTACCGCAACGGGGAGCGTTAAACGCTTAGTTTTTAAACCGGACCCATAAACTGAAATTTTGGAACACTTACTCAATAATAAGTCAATTTTTACTCTAAGAACCTGATTTTTGGTCTTAAGTGTCATAAAGGACAAGAAACCAAACTTGAGGGTAGAAACTGTCAATTTTGAATTTTAAGGGGCTAAACTGTAAAATTTTACCAAACTTTATAACCGACTCCTATGAAACTAATAATCACTTGAACAACAAAATTTCCTTATATCCTTAACCTAATGATGTAAAAATCCCAAATTACATGAAGAAACCATGACCTGCCATAAAAGGAAACTTTTTATACAAACCTTCGCGAATCAAAGCCTTATCCGACAACTAAATTCTTGACACGCTTGTGCACCTTAAATAAGTTTAGAGCAGTAGCTTATCACTTAATATATTTATGTTAGGGTGCTAGACTTGAGACACTCCCGGCACACGAAGAGTATTTTGACTTAACACCTAAGGTGAGTTCTAGTGATTCCCCTTTTTACTACTGTTTTGGGGTGAAACATGCTCTGTTATTTATGAACTATATTTGTGCTTTACTTGGTGATTGTATGTGGGATTTATGGTTACCTGCTGATACTTATATCATGATCATTTATTCTTTCGTGAACCGCTTGTTTTAGATGGATAGATCTATTTGGGGAATCCCCCACACACAGTGGCTTCCGTTCCAGGAAGGGTACCCCACTGAGATCCTAAGGGGTCGTTTGTGGCATGTGACAGGTTTTGTTAAGAAACTATGGTGAACCATTCGGGCAGGTATGGTTCACTGGTTTGGGGCTCAGTTCTTCCTTCGGGAATATCTGGTTAAACACAACTTTAGAAGAGGCCAACCGGGACTGAGTGCAGGGTTGATTATGATTCTTCCACGATGTTGAAACTATGATTTATATCTTTTATCAAATAAGGATTTGTTAAGTCCTTTTTGTTTTTAAACTTTAAGCACTTGAATTTACCAACTTTTTAGTTGACACAAATTTCTTTTTGAGCATGTTTCAGGTAATTTATGAAGAGATCCTAGCTGTTGTGAAGACCTAGACTTATCCCCGCGACCATGGCATTGGCATATTTTCCTTAATGAACAATTTGAACAATTTTAAATTTGTGTTGAACAAGTACAATTTATTTTTATGATTGGTTGTAAAACTCATTTGGCGGCTTGATTTGTTTCTAGCCCCGGTACCTTTTTAAAACATTTAATGCCATGTGATATTCTCTCATTTGAGCTCTTGTAATGGTTTGTTTCCGCTGCCATATGTTGTTGCTAGTCTGTGACGTCCCACCCTACCTGGTCCCGGGGTGTGACAGATTGGTATCAGAGCCAAAGGTTGTAGAGAAGTCGGGAATACCATAGTAGACCCTAGGCTACAATCCTGATACCCTAGGACTGTCCTTGTGGGAAGTGTTAGGATGATCGGGTTGGGTAAATTGATGATTACACTTGATCAACGTAATCATGAATTTACCGGACGCGTAATTTCCATCACGGATCTTTAGGTTATGGTTGGACTTTTTCTGATTTATATTGATGATTTTGAAACTTATTTCAAAAAGGGGATTTAAATGATTTTTATGATGAACTATTTTATCCGATACTATTTGAAGAGACTATTAATTTGTGTCACACCCCGACTGACGGCGGAATCATCGGGGCGGACGAATGGGGGATGATTGCTCATAGCACATGGAACTAATTAAGTTGAAATAATATTAAATGTCATTATTCATTAAACATTACAAGACAAATCAGTAATTACAAAACAATCAAGATACAAACAGAAACATAAGACTTTCAATTTAAACTAGGTCCAAGTCCTATATGAGCACCAAAAAGATCTTCAAGTAGTAAACCTGAAACATGTTAAAAATAAAGGGTCAACTATAAAGTTGGTGAGTTCCCATGGTTTAAACACACGCATATATGTATATATATAAAAGGGTTACAAGTAGCAATTAATGTCCATGGTTACAAGTTAGCAAGCTTATAGAACACATACAGTTACAACCAAACCTCGACTTGATTACAAGTATATAAAATTGGCTAAGTGTATTTGGTTCCCATGATGAACAAGCATACGTCATCAGGAGTCGGAAATACATTGACTTTAACACCAAATAGGCTTGTCAGGCCCAAAGATCTAAGACGTCGCCAGGCTAGCAATAGTTAATGATTGTAAACAAAATATGTATCTCATATAAGACTTACAATAACACAAATAACCATGACAAAAAGGTAAATATGAATTGCATGTGCATTTACAAGTATCAAGATGTTTACAAATGTAAGTTTCTAAGGTTAACATGTTTCATCCCAAAAGGTGTGAAATAAAGTAGAAAGGGGGCATGGAGAACTCACAAGGAAAACTCACAAGTATAGTGATGGTTGTAGAGTACATAAGAAAGCTTGGATGTCAAAAGTCAAATGTGATGTCCTAAATGATAAAAAAACAATAACTTGAGGTTGGAATTCATTACAAGAAGTTAGGACGTTTAGAGAATGCTAAAAAGCAAAAGGTAGATTGAGAAAGGATTATTGCATCAATTCTAGATTCTGGACAGAATGTTTGGTATGTGTTGAACAGGTTTTAAAAATAGAAAACGGTTTTGTAAAATTGTAAAAATTTATACTTGGCTAGTTCAAAGTCTCCCGGACAACTTTCATTCGGAAACAATTTTATGAAAAGATCTTTAAATAGGTCAAACAAGCAGCACAAGACAGAAGGTGCTGAAATGCGCACTTATCTTGTGAAGGCTATTGTTGAGTCGTCCGATTGAGTTTGAAGACGTATAAATTGTCGTTGAAAAGGTAATTCAATGAACTTAATATTGGCGTCTAATTTTACTCAAATTTAGTTTTTTATGATCAAGTTATGATCGGTTGAAGTAAGATTATATTCTGCCAGAATTGTAGTAAGACACTTATGTGCACTTTTAAAATCGTTAAAGCATGAAACGGGTTAGACATTTTAATATGTCAATATATGGTATATTAGTCTTTATTTGAGTTATAAAAATATTCTAAGACTTTGGCATAACCATCATTTAGAACAATAATCTTGTTGAATAACCGAATGCGGCGGCATAGCCGTCCATATGCTTACGGGATTCTTTGTTTATGTTAGTATGTTGTTAGCTTAATTTAGGAATGTTAGTGATTGTTATAAGGTTAGTGATTATTAAAATGTTAATGATAAAATGATAATTATTAAAATAAATAGAGATTTGGTAGAAGAAAGAATAATAGTAAGAACATAAAGTCATGAAAACAATTGGATGTTAAGATGATTAAAATGTATAATATAAAAGCAATAAAAGATTACCTTAGTATTAAGAATTCTTGAAATCTCTTGTAAAATAAAATCTTCAAATTGATCATAACCAATAGATGAAAGAAAGATATGAGAGTGAGATTTTTAGAGAATGAGCAAATGAAAAGTGAGGCCTAAGCCTTGCTTTTATACTTGAGGTTAGGAGGAGGTTATGAATGGTGTTAATGGTGATTTATAAGTCTTTTAAAAGGGGGTTATGATTGGAATTTGAAATAAATATAAAATTAAATAATTTAAATAAATAAAAGAATAATTATAATTTAAAATTTAAATTCTTGAAGACTCTAATTTTAACAACTTTTTTTTTAAATATTTATAGACTTTATAAAACCAATTTGAATAATCAATCAAATTATTTATTTGTTAATCTTTATAACTTTTATAAAAATTGTAAACTTTATAATTTGATTATTTATTTTCAGTATTTAAAATTCATAATTACTAATAAAACTTTATATAAGTTTATTAAAATTCATTTTATAACTTTATAAGTTTTAATAAGTCTTTTCCATTTAGTTATTTTTTGTAACATGATTAATAAACTTTATAATTTTATAAAAAAGAATTATTTATCAATCAATAAGTTGATTACATATTTAATGTATTTGATCCATTTATTAAGTAAATTAATAATGGAAGCTCAAAATGAATTCGGGTTTGGGTTTTAACTTGGAAAAATGGCGGATATTACAGTCTCCCCTACTTTAAGAAATTTCGTCCCGAAATTTAATCACAAGAGGCTAATTTCAAGGAGAGGAGAAGACTTGGATTTCATTTCACGTTCACAAGGGAACTCTTGGATGTGTTTAAATTCAACAAATTTAATTATGATGTTTTGCTATGCTTAAGTTTGTTAAGTTTCATTGTTCATGATTTTTATGTGTTTCTTGGCAAAGGGTACAAGATCATTGGTTTAAAATTGTAATTGATAAACTTTTATATTCCAGATGGTTCAAGACGTTTAGGAAAATTTTGTCGCGAATATATCACCAAGCATTGAATCGATTCGAGACTCGACTTATAAAACATGAGGAATAAGTTCAAGACACTTTTGGATGGGTTATAAATTTCACAAGAGCTTCTCAAGCAAAAAAAATTTAACAAGGTTCTTTGATGATCAATTCTTGTTTTCTATGTCATTAAGGTTTCAAGTTTTATTAGTGTAACGTTGATACGAGGATCGTGTTCGTTAAGATTAAAGATTCAATTCAGAATGAGTGCATCATTGTAATAGGTTTTCAGGATAAGTGCGGTTTTGAGGGGAAGGCATTCGGAAAGATTATTAAAAGTCTTTACGAGAATTGGGTAATGATTTATAAGATTCAAAAAGACAAGATCAAAGATAAGGCGATTTCAAGTAACAATGTGTTTCGAGTGTAACGTTCGGTTACAAACCAAAGCATTACGTTGACTTATCAAAGTATTATGTCAACTACAACCTTAATGAAGACATGCGTACCTATAAGCGGACACTCACCCCAAGGGTTCCCAGGTAACGTAAACGAATCCATCGGTTGATTTGGATTTATATGAATACCTTGCCTAGACAGAACACCTCGAGATACAGGCATCCCACTCTTCCAGCATTACATGTTTCAAGTTATAGGACATAGACTTTGACGAGACTTGAAAACCACGAATAACGATTCAAAAGCACATTTTGAAAACCATTTTAATCAGGCATATAATGCCTTAGAATATAATTTAAGGTTCGTGTGTGCATTGATAAGATTCAAGGTATAAGCATAAACACATAAGGCATATAATCACATAATCAAGTACAAACACATAAGTCACATAAAATCCTATCTAAGCATATAAATTACATGAGAGGACTCATGTGTACGGGTACTTAGTTATAGTCTAGGTCATTCTATTTCTAATAACCTAAATCCCTATAACCATGGCTCTGATACAAATCTGTCACACCCAGACTGACGGCGGAATCATCGGGGCGGACGAATGGGAGACGATTGCTCATAGCACATGGAACTAATTAAGTTGAAATAATACTAAATGTCATTATTCATTAAACATTACAAGACAAATCAGTAGTTACAAAACAATCAAGATACAAATAGGAACCTAAGACTTTCAATATAAACTAGGTAAGTCCTATATGAGCACCAAGAAGATATTCAAGTAGTAAACTTGAAACATGTTAAAAATAAAGGGTCAACTATAGAGTTGGTGAGTTTCATGGTTTAAACACACGCATATATGTATATATATAAAAGGGTGTTGATACATATGTACCTAGATCATGATATGAATGTAATAGGTCTTGTTTGTCTTACACTGATGTAATGTTTGGAATATTAATGAAATGAGATTGGTTGTTTGTGATTTATAATGTCTAATATTTCATTAATGAGTTGATGTTGAATTGGTTAAATAGGTTTGTGATTGTTTGAATTGATACACATAATGGTATATTAAGGAATACATTCAAACTTAACAAAATGATGTTCTCATACGAATGGCCCATACGAATGGACCATACGCATGAATAACTTCAGGCGAATGACTCAGTCGCACGACTGAACCAGAAGACTGGATCAGTCGTATGATTGTAACATAAGATTGGCTCAGTCGCACGACTGAACACTCAGTCGTGCGGATGGATCAACCGCATGGTTCATTCGCACGACTGAACCATACTAATGGTTCAGTCGCCCGAATGAACAACACTAACCTATAAATACCACCCAATTCGTGGAAAAACGTAAGCATTCGTTCTATTTCGACTCCGGACGTATCCTAGTCGTCCAGAAGCCTCCTAGTTTATACTCCAAGTTCATAGAACATTGTAGATCGATTCCTAATCGATTCTTAACGTTTGATTCAATACTTTATTGATTCTACGTGCGTTCTCACTGATTGGATCGCCAATCAAATAGGATTCCGCACTATTTGGTTTGGTTTACACGTTAATCAGTTGGTATTTCGTTCAAATACCAGATCCTAACAAAGGGTTACAAGTAGCAATTCATGTCCATGGTTACAAGTAAGCAAGCTTATAGAACACATACAGTTACAACCAAACCTCGACTTGATTACAAGTATATAAGATTCGCTAAGTGTATTTGGTTCCCATGATGAACAAGCATACGTCATCAGGAGTCGGAAATACATCGACTTTAACACCAAATAGGCTTGTCAGGCCCAAAGATCTAAGACGTCACCAGGCTAGCAATAGTTAATGATTGTAAACAAAATATGTATCTCATATAAGACTTACAATAACACAAATAACCATGACAAAAAGGTAAATATGAATTGCATGTGCATTTACAAGTATCAAAATGTTTACAAGTGTAAGTTTATAAAGTTAACATGTTTCATCCCAAAAGGTGTGAAATAAAGTAGAAAGGGGGCATAGAGAACTCACAAGGAAAACTCACAAGTATAGTGATGGTTGTAGAGTACATAAGAAAGCTTGAATGTCAAAAGTCAAATGTGATGTCCTAAATGATAAAAAAAACAATAACTTGAGGTTGGAATTCATTACAAGAAGTTAGGACGTTTAGAGAATGCTAAAATGCAAAAGGTAGATTGAGAAATGATTATTGCATCATTTCTAGATTCTGGACAGAATGTTTGGTATGTGTTTGAACAGGTTTTAAAAATAGAAAACGGTTTTGTAAAATTGTAAAAATTTATACTTGGCTAGTTCCAAGTCTCCCGGACAAATTTCATTCGGAAACAATTTTATGAAAAGATCTTTAAATAGGTCAAACAAGCAGCACAAATCAGAAGGTGCTGAAATGCGCACTTATCTTGTGAAGGCTATTGTTGAGTCGTCCGATTGAGTTTGAAGACGTATAAATTGTCGTTGAAAAGGTTATTCAATGAGCTTAATATTGAGTCTGATTTTTCTCAAATTTAGTTTTTTATGATCAAGTTATGGTCGGTTGAAGTAAGATTATATTCTGCCAGAATTATAGTAAGGCACTTATGTGCACTTTTAAAATCGTTAAAGCATGAAACGGGTTAGACATTTTATTATGTCAATATATGGTATATTAGTCTTTATTTGAGTTATAAAAATATTCTAAGACTTTGGCATAGCCATCATTTAGAACAATAATCTTGTTGAATAACCGAATGCGGCGGCATAGCCGTCCATATGCAAACGGGATTCTTTGTTTGTGTTAGTATGTTGTTAGCTTAATTTAGGAATGTTAGTGATTGTTATAAGGTTAGTGATTATTAAAATGTTAATGATCAAATGATAATTATTAAAATAAATAGAGATTTGGTAGAAGAAAAAATAATAGTAAGAACATAAAGTCATGAAAACAATTGGATGTTAGGATGATTAAAATGTATAATATAAAAGCAATAAAAGATTACCTTAGTATTAAGAATTCTTGAAATCTCTTGTAAAATAAAATTCTTCAAATTGATCATAACCAATAGATGAAAGAAAGATATGAGAGTGAGAATTTTAGAGAATGAGCAAATAAAAAGTGAGGCCTAAGCCTTGCTTTTATACTTGAGGTTAGGAGGAGGTTATGAATGGTGTTAATGGTGATTTATAAGTCTTTTAAAAGGGGGTTATGATTGGAATTTGAAATAAATATAAAATTAAATAATTTAAATAAATAAAAGAATAATTATAATTTAAAATTTAAATTCTTGAAGACTTTGATTTTAACAACTTTTTTTATAAAATATATATAGACTTTATAAAACAAATTTGAATAATCAATCAAATTATTTATTTGTTAATCTTTATAACTTTTATAAAACTCGTAAACTTTATAATTTGATTATTTATTTTCAGTATTTAAAATTCATAATTACTAATAAAACTTTATATAAGTTTATTAAAATTCATTTTATAACTTTATAAGTTTTAATAAGTCTTTTCCATTTAGTTATTTTTTGTAACATGATTAATAAACTTTAAAATTTTATAAAAAAGAATTATTTATCAATCAATAAGTTGATTACATATTTAATGTATTTGATCCATTTATTAAGTAAATTAATAATGAAAGCTCAAAATGAGTTCGGGCTTGGGTTTTAACTTGGAAAAATGGCGGATGTTACAATTTGGGAAACACGGACAATTATATGTTGGAATAACAGATACTATTGCCATCACTGCTATTACTAGTACTATTATTATAATCATGAGCTATGAGAAACCAAATTACTCATGATGTATTTCTTACAGGACAACGACTATGGCTGATAAAGGTAAGGCGCCCGCTCACCCTGACACTGAGACCACTCCTACCAGGACCCTGAGAAGGGCAAAGCCTCAGACTGAGTATGAAGCATACCTCCGGAGATGCGGACATCCAGGATGGATATCCGTCACGTCAGATGACACTGAAGCTTCTGAGGACTCCTCCTCCACATCACCATCCAGAAGCCGAACGCGTTCCCACTCTCCTCACGTAGTTGCTTCTACCCACTCACCCATCCTACCTATTGGGAATAGGGGTGCGCGTACTGTCACCCGTCCTCGCAAGAGTGTTAGACCAGGATCCTCAGTATCCTTTAGGATGCCTCCTCCTCCTCCCCCGCCTGTTAGGATTCTGACACCGGTACCTCCGTTGTTTGATCCACGTTATGAGCACCTGATGCCACCGAGGCATATTATTTATGATGGCCCTAGTGTACTGGCTGGTGATAGGTACTCCCAGTCGAGCCGCTGGGCAAGTGACGTAGGACCCTCTGATGCGACACTGGATGAAATCTTGACCACTGTTCGTCGTCATGAGTTGACTGTTTAGCACGCTGTTAGGACCTGGTATTTGAACGAAATACCGAGTGATTGCGTGTTAAACCAACTCAAATAGTGCGGAATCCTATTTGATTGGCGATCCAATCAGTGAGAACACACGATGAATCAATCAAGAATTGATTTCACAACGTCAGAAATCGATTAGGAACCGATCTGATGTGTTCTATGAACTTGGAGAACGATTTGGGAGGCTTCTGGACGGCTAGGGTACGTCTGGAGTCGTAATGGGATGAATGCTTACGTTTTCCCACGAATTGGGTCTATTTATAGGTTAGTATTGTTCAATCGTGCGACTGGGCCATAAGTATGGTTCAGTCGTGCGATTGAACCATGCGGTTGATTCATCCGCACGACTGAGTGTTCAGTCGTGCGATTGAGTCAATCTTATGTGTCAATCATACGACTGATCCAGTCTCCTGGTTCAGTCGTGCGATTGAGTCAATCGTATGAAGTTATTCATGCGTGTGGTCCATTCGCATGGGCCATTCGCATGAGAACTTCATTAAGTTAAGTTTGAATGTTCTATTTAATATAACTTAATGACTCATTCAAACATTCATAAACCCAATCAATTCAATCACAACTCATTAATGAAATATTAAACATTACACAGTAACAACCAATTCATATCATTTCATTAATCAATTACAATTACATCAAAATCAGACAGACAAGTTCATTACATTACAAATCATGATCTAGGGACATACATGTATCAACAAACTCCCCCTTGGACCTAGATCTATCTATTCTCTTGTCTTCTGCATAACCTCCTTATATCTCTTGTACTTCTCCTCTTTAGTGACTCCTGCGTGTATCTCAAAAGCAAAGCAGAGTCTTATGACGTTTTGGAATTGGAGGGCTTGTACAATATCTTGCGTGTCATAGAACAGTGGCCACTTATATAATGTGTAGACATCATTAGCAGATAAGTTGGTTAGCCACATTGGGTCGAATACCCTGATAGTATCCATTTGGCCCTCTCTGTTTAGGACTATGACCGCTTCAGCGGTTCTCCAATCGTAGTACCACCATTTGAAGTGGGGAGTGAAGTCCTGTGGCATTTCCCTGAGAGGGATTCTTGACATAGTTCGCGGAGGACTCCACTTCAGCACTATCTTTGGCTTTCCAGTTATGGGATCAACTTCAGAACGTCTGATATACCTCGTAGGTTGTTGAGGTTTGAAGTTGACCCACCTGGTGTGGTACTCTTTCCTCAGGGCAGCCTCAAACCAGCCTGACATCTTCCTCGGGTCAGCATACAGCAGCTTTAGTTTAGCCAGCTGGTTGAGCTCAAAACCAGGTAGAGTCTTCAGATCATGTGGGAACCTGAAGTACTCTATGCCCTGCTCCCTCTTAACAGCATAAGCGTTAAGGTCTTCAAAATATGCCCAAGAGATAATCCTGCCCGACACCTTATGGTGTTTCTTGACTTTGTAGAGCTTGTGTAGGCATCTCTCTTTGGTGCAGCCCGCTGGGCTCTACTTCCTCAAAACAGGCAGCCCATTCAGCCTGCGAATATCTACATCTGCATTGGAGGCTTGGGCTGTTCGCAGTCTTTTCTGCTTCTTGCTCTCATCTTGTTGAGTACCTCAAAAGTATCACTGACTAGGGATTCACCCAAATTGGGGACCACATTTCCCTCGGCGTCAGCGTACTGAGGATACTCTTCTGCAGTGATGTCTTCAATCTCAACCTCATCAATGTCGTTCAGTTCCTCATCACTGGTTGAGTCCACTGTTGGAGCATCCTTCACGATTTCATCGGGATTGAGTTTGAACATTTCAGCTATTTGCTCATCAGACAGGTCATGAATTATCTCCCCTTCTTCAGGGGTATAACTCACAGACCGTCTTACTATCCCTTGTAGGTCAAGAATCATAGTTAACTGAGTCTTGACCATTTGAAGGGGAGTAAAGTCAAACTCATCCCTCTGAAAGTTTGGATCTGTTTGATATAAACATTCAACACATAAATCATTAGTAATTAATCAAACAGACATACATTAACTTAACTTAATATATATAAACATTTAATACATTTGTTTTTCATTACATGATTCAAGTACAAAGTAAATAAACAAATAAAACATCTAATCAGTAGTACTTTGATCCTGAATCTGTGGTGTGTCGCTCGGAGGAGCAGAAGTAGTGGATGACTGGTCTTGTCGACGTTTGGATCTGCGCTCCTGACCTGAGGCAGAGGCCGATGCAGCCGCATCCCCTCCTTCTGCCTCGTCATCATCGTCATGTCCTTCTGTCCTCTCTTCTTCTGTCTCCTCATCATCATCATCTCCCTCATCATCATCCTCATCTTCATCATCATCATCTCCGTCGTCTCCGTCACCCTCCTTTAGCTTCAGGGGCTCATCCTTCGACCCCTTCAGCCTCAGCATGATCGTCTTGTTGGTCGACTCCAACTCCTCAATACGTTTGGCGGACTGAGCCTGAGTATCTTGGAGTTGGGACACCTCAACTCTCTGCTGGTCTATGACCCGAGCTTGCTCTGCCAATTGCTGAGATTGGGCAGCAGCCAAGTCGGTCAGTCTGCGGATCTGGGCCGCCTTCTCCTCGTCAGCAGCAAGCAGACGCATAACCATACGGTTAAGCGCTGAGAGCTGCTCCTCTACCCCAATGTGAGGTAGAGTGAATCCATGTACCTGTGAGGGCTGGGCTGACGGTCCAGCCTATATGTGTGGGGTGGTGGCAGTGGCTGTGGTGAATATGGGTCGGTGGGCTGATGGTGGTGAAGTGGGGGTGAATGGTCTGGTGATGGATGGGATAGATATAGTGGTGGTGGGTAAGGTGGTGGATGTGGTAGTAGGAGTAGTGGCTGTGGTGGCTGTGGTGATGGGTGAATGTCAGTAGTGGTGGTGGTGGTGGCTGTGGTGGTAGAAGTGGTAGTCACGAAGGTCAACCGACGCTTCTTCTTCTTCATCCATGTGGTTGAGCCATCCGCTTCCTCCTGGTCCCGGAGGAAGTGGATGCTCCCCCTGCAGCTCTGCTTGACCTGACCCCGGAACATAGTTGGGGTCAGTATCTCTCTCCGAGAGAGTCCCTTGGGTGCTCACCAACCACCTTTAGCCCGTGGTCTGTGGGAACGACTTTGCTTCCCACAGTCCTGGTGAGGGGCTCCTCGTCTGACTCCTCCTCCTCCATGTCACCAGCGACAAACTCCTGATGGAAGCCGGCCATCTCTGCGACCTCTCCGGCAGTGGCTGACCCCGGGGGAATAATCTCTGTATCTGTGCCTCTAGATGGGGCAGGCATGTCATCCCCGGCATCGCCACTATCATCATCATCAGAGTCTGACTCTGGTATAGCAATGTGCTCCACGTCTGAGTCACTGTCCTCGTGGCGCCACTTCCTCTTCGCTGGCGCCACATAATCAGCCCGGGCCAGATGCCCAAACACCCTCCTGACAGGGGGCTTCACCTGCTTCCCCCTGTAGACCTTCATCCTCCGTCCAAGAGTCGTGTCGTCCATGACCTCGAGGATAACAGCATCCTCCTTCTCCTTCGGTAGGGAAGGAAGCTTCTGATCAATGATCATCTGTAGAATCTAGGGTACATACAGAAGCCTTCCTTCCCCTTCCCTCGAGGTTCTCCACCAAGTAGCTGAATATCATCCTGGAGAAGCTGAACGGATGGTTCAGCACCAACGCTGCGTAAGCGTTCTGGATCTGGTCCGAGAGCTCATCAAATCCCCCTTCCGTGATGCTATACACTTCAGCAGCACGTGGCCAAGTACTTAAACTGGGGACAGAGGTTACTCTTGTTGAGTACCCCGGCATTGATGTCCCCAGAGTACTTGGCTCTCATGAAGCATCCACGACAGTGAGGGGGTGTAACGTGTGGGACACTCAGCATCGTCCCCAAACTGAAGTACTATCCTCAGATCCTCCTCAGAAATGTGATAGCCTCACCGAAGATCGAGCTCCTGATGCAGTGTGGCTCGGTGGATCTGTCTACTGATGCCCCAGCCCAAAAGGCCTGCTGCACTGATCTGTACGGTGTGCAGGGAGTAGATATAGCATACGCGATCCTGGATCTCTGAAGGAAAGTAATAATGCCAGCAAGTCGGCTGCATTCCTGGAAGTCAAGTCCAGGTGAGCACAATGTTGTGCTTAGTGCTCATATTCCATCTACCCGCCATCTGTAACACATAATAACATAAACGTTAGTTTCATTGGCTAAGAGTATAAAGCAACACTTAAACTTTGAATAAACATTATCTGTCATGCGATTGGGATGTACGACTGAAGACAGTCGTGCGACTGAATCATGCGATTGAGGTTCAGACGTGCGATTGACCTCATACGCACGACTGAGTGTGCGACTGGACTCATGCGCATGAACTCTTGTGCGGTTACACCAGTCGTGCGACTGAGTCTCATTCGCATGGTTCAGTCGTGCGATTAAGTGATTCGCACCCTTCAGTCGTGCGACTGAAGTTCATCAGGACGACCAGTCGTCTGTCTCATTTGTTCAGTCGTCCCAAGATCAAATCTACGCAGTACTTTTAACATTCAATTAACCGGTTCTTTAGTGTCGCCTACTCTTCCCTAATAACCTATTTTAACCCAATTTTAACATATTACTTAGTTTTAATAGGTTATTAGGGTTTGAAGTCTCGGTTCGCCTGTTACAGTCGTATTCATCAATTAGGGTTTCATTCTGCTGATTTGATGGAATAGAACTTCAAATACCTGTAAGATGATGAACGACGTTAGTAATCACAGAATCACAAGTAAAATCAAGGCAGAGAAATTTTGGGCAGAGTAACGGTACTATATGCGATTTAGGGCGATTTTGCGAATGAGGAGTCTCTGCGACCGACTCCCCTCTATTTATATCCACTCAGTTCCAATCGTGCGACTGAGTTCATTCGCACCTTTCAGTCGTGCGAGTGGGACTCAGTCGTGCGATTGGGTCAGTCGCCCTTCTCCAGTCGTCCGACTGAAGTTCAGTCGTGCGACTGACTCACTCGTTCGCATTTAAGCATCCGATTGGACTAATCGTATGTTCCATTCGTGCGAATGGACTTCATTCGTATGGTTAGACCATACGTATGGTCCATTCGTGCGAATGGGTCATACTTAGTTAATTTTTCTGCTATTTCCCAATTTACTTTTACTCTTTTATATTAGTTAATTAACGTTATGAACTATTGATCATCTCAGACATGATCCTTTTAATCTAAAACACATTGATCACCTCAGACGTGATCCTTTTAACCACTTTGGTCACCTCAGACGTGACCCTTTTAAAATACTTTGTCACCTCAGACGTGACTGATATAACTTTTCAAAAACATATGGTCATCTCAGACATGACCCTTTTAGTGAGTTTATTCCTTCTGATTTTCCTGATGTAGTCCGACACTGACTCAAGTTAAAACTTAAACAAACGAACTAATTTAAGAAGTTAAACTAATTACATAATCAGACATATTTTTGGCTTTTTGTGAGAGATAAATCCAGAGATTGATATCTACGGGATTTGGATCGGGAGTAGATAGCTTCAACTTAGGTTGATCACATCTGGACCAATTCAATTTTTGGAATCATACAGGCAATTCAAATCATTTGAGACTTGTTATAAAACCTTTTGATGCTCAAGTTCTCGGTGTTCATCCAGAGTCGTTAGCAACATAAGGAAATCATACTGAAACTCTTAGGTTTTCACATTGATTTGGACCTTTGAGAAAGTAGCCACAATGATTGTCAGTATGTTTGTCCACTTAAATCCATACACAGACTTTTGACACAGACTGGTGACTTATTTAGGTGTAATTATTTCACAACTAACACTTGTGGATCCCACACTTATATGGTAATCAACATCCCTCAGGAGCTTTTGAGCGGTCTACGGGTATTATTACAAGAAGAGACTATTCTTAGAGCTTTCAAAGAGAAGCCTGTCCTCAGGTCAGTGCCATCGCACAGCAGAGAGGCGGCAAACAACAATGAATTCTAGAATATCTAGGTTATGCTTATCCTCAGGTCAGTGCCATCGCACAGCAGAGAGGCACATAACCTATCTCCTTGTTAGAGCAGCTTATTTTTTTTGCACAAAATGCACCAACAACATAAGTCATTAGCTTTATTGCATTTGTCTTTCATTTTTCTTTGCTTTGCTCTAGTTATGGTCATCCGCACACATTTGTGGCGTTTAATTGCTCATTACCCCTTATTGGAATATTGTTGATTGTGTTAACCAGTGATAAGATGGACGCCCACAGTCAGTTGAACACTTTAGTTTTATCTTGAAATCACCAATCAGGTCTAGTTGTCTATTGTGTTGAATCTACCAACATATCATATATGGTCTAGCAGCCTCTAAGTCTACTTTCTTTGTGTCACCTTAGGAGTTGCCAGTTTTCTATCATCTTTCCTTTTGGTATTGCTTAGACTACACAGATTTATTACTTTGAACTTTTGCATATTACTAAACTTAAATTTTAAAGTCCCTCTTGATTTTTCCTGTGTACTATCATTTTCCAAAGGTATTGAATCGGTATCACAGATACAATCTACCTTATTTCAGCTGCTCGCTACTCCTTCTCCCTCATTTTTTTTTTTTTTTTTTTTTTTTTTTTTTTTTTTTAATGTCTTGCTGACATATTCTCCCCCTAAATACTAAAATCATTTCTGGTTTAATTATTTTAGGATTTTAATAAACAGCAAGAGAACATGAGTTTAAATAAAATAAAATCAAATAGACAAATCAAAATAAATAAAAATAAAATTTAATACACGACATCGGACTACACATTTTCATCATCAGGAATTACCTCCTTTTCTTTTAACACACCGTTGACCTCTAATAAATATTGAAAACGTGGTTTATCAAAGCTTTAGTATAGAGGTCAGCGCGTTGAAAATCAGTATTAATTTTAACCACATCAATTAAGTTCTTTTCAAAACAATCCCTTATGAAATGGTATTTAATACCGATGTGTTTGGTCTTAGGATGTTGGACCGGATTTTTAGTTACTGCAATTGCAGCAGAGTTATCAACAAAATAGGAGTAGATGAGAATTTTAAACCGTAATCCCGCATTTGCTGTTGAATCCAGATGATTTGAGAACAGCAACTTGCAGCAGCAACATATTCGGCTTCACAGGTTGACAAGGCAACCGATGTCTGCTTCTTACACTGCCAGGTAACTAATCTTCTCCCAAAGAATTGACACCCTGCTGATGTAGACTTGTAGTTCATCTTGCAGCCCCCGTAATCCGAGTCACTATACGCGGTAAGCTCAAAGTCATCATCATGAGGGTACCACAGTCCAAGTGTAGGTGTACCCTTCAGATAACGAAAGATCCTCTTGACCCCGATCAGATGGTTGACCTTTGGTTTAGCCTGATATCTTGAGCATAGACATGTAGCATACATAATATCAGGTCTTGAGGCAGTGAGATACATGAGGGATCCGATCATTCCTCGGTACATAGTGGCATCTACTAGATCTCCATTATCATCCGGTGCTATATCATGATTAGTAGCAAGTGGAGTCCCAGCAGCAGAAGCATTCTCCATGTCAAAGCGACTGAGAATGTCTCCTACATACTTGGTCTGATGTAGAAAGATCCCATTAGGTGTTTGATCCACCTGTAACCCGAGAAAGAACTTCATCTCCCCCATGGCACTCATCTCAAATTCTTTCTTCATTACTGCTTCAAACTCTTTACATAACTCTTCGTTCTTTGACCCGAAGATTATGTCATCAACGTATATCTGTACAAGCAGTAGGTCGCCATCCTTTTCCTTAATAAACAGTGTACAGTCAATTACTCCCCTGCGAAAGCCGTGTTTCACAAGATGAGTTGAGAGTTTCTCATACCAAGCTCGAGGAGCTTGATGAAGTCCATACAATGCTTTGTCAAGCTTGTAGACTCTATCCCGATGATAGGGATCTTCAAAACCCTCTGGTTGACTCACGTAGACTGTTTCTCTGATTTCCCCATGAAGGAATGCACTCTTTACATCTAATTGGTAGACTTTGATCTTCATGTACGATGCATAGGCAAGGAAGATACGAATAGCTTCCATCCTTGCCACGGGTGCAAACACCTCATTGTAGTCAATTCCCTCGACTTGGCGAAAACCTTGAACCACCATCGAGCTTTGTTCCTTATAATGACCCCTTGGTCATCCTTCTTGCATTTTAGTACCCATTTAGTGCCAATGACTTTAGCACCTTTAGGTTTATCAACTAGTGTCCATACACCTAACTTCTTAAACTGTAGAAGTTCTTCTTGCATGGCACTCACCCACGCCTCATCATTGAGTGCTTCACTGACTATTTTGGCTCAACCTGCGAGACAAAACATCGATAGGCACCATCATGAATGTAACCTTTCTCCATAACCGAGGCGTAATCAGCTGAGTATAACTGATTTCGGGTTTGTACTCCTGATCTGACATCTCCAATGACATTGTCAAGGGGATGATAAACATTTAGTCGTGATCCTGGAGTAGTAGGAACAGCTACCTCAGAGCCAAGATTATGAACATTTGGTTCTGCATCTGAGGTAGTTGGAGTTTGAGGTTCTGAAGTCGAAGGTGCATCACTCGTAGATGCTTGTGGACTTGCTGGAATGGAACCTGTTCTTCCTGACTGTTCTGATCATCTTCTTCAGCTTCATCTTCAGAGGAGGAGTCACTGTTGTCGACTACTCCCCCTGACTGAGTAGATGATTCTCCCTGTGTGCTAGATGGTGTATTCAGAATATCATACATCATCCTAGTAGCTAGCTCATCATCCGAGGGAGAGAGAGGTATGTTGAAGGATTTGAAGAATCCATCATAATCGAAGAAGTAGGCGGGTCCTTTTCCTGTAGGTGGTGTGGTATATCTCTGAACGTCGACATTACACCACACTTCTACAAGACCCGTTGAGTTATTGTAAACTCGCTTATTCGGTATGTTGTATCCTAGAAAGATTCCTTCATCTGCCTTCTCGCTGAATTTTCCTTCCTGCGTCTTCTTCAGAAGTGTACATGGGCGCCAAAAGGTTCAAGATACTCCAAATTCGGTTTGCGTCTTTGGAGTAGCTCATAACATGTCTTTCCGTGGCGCTTGACTATTAGGACTCGATTCAGTGTATAACATGCATTTGCTACTGCCTCATTCCAGAATTGGATAGGCAGTTTCGAGTCCGCTAGCATAGTCCGTGCAGTCTCTATCAAGCTTCTATTTTTCCTCTCAGCAACTCCATTCATCTGAGGCGTGTATGCTGAAGTGAATTGGTGAACAATCCCCTTTTCCTTGCAGTATGCCTCCATCCATTGATTCTTGAATTCGGTCCCGTTGTCTGAGCGTACTTGTCTAACCTTTAGCTTGTAGAGAGATTCCAGAGTGGTGACTAATTCCTTGAATGACTCAAATGTTTCTGATTTGGATTTCAGAAACATTACCCAAGTGAACCTTGAGTAGTCATCAGTGACCACAAAACAGTACAGATCGCCTGCAATGCTCCTTGTACTGACTGGACCAAACAGATCCATGTGAAGAAGTTCAAGAGGAAGTTCTATTGAATGAACTTTCTTTTCCTTATGAGACTTCTTTGTCTGTTTGCCTTTCTTGCAAGCTACACAAAAGTCAGGAAGTTGGAAGTTCTTGACATTTACTCCTCTCACTAAGTCCTTCTGAATCAAGTGATTCATCTTCCTTTGACTAATGTGTCCCATTCTCCTATGCCAGGAGATTGAGTCCTTCTCAGTAGCTTTTGATAGAAAGCACTGCACCTCTTGATCCGTTGGAGCAGCTGTTGACAGATCCAAGACATATAGATCCTTATATCTTGAAGCAGTCATCAGAACTTGATCCTCTGGAATCATATAGTCTTTCTTCAGCACGTAACACTTGTTGTTGTCGAAGATGACTTTAAACCCTTTATCGCAGATTTGGGAAACAGAAAGCAAATTATTTTGAAGTTGTTGAACGTAGTTCACCTTATCAAACTTCACCTTCTGATTTCCCACTTCTCCCTGTGCTGTGATGTATCCTCCCTTGTTTCCTGCAAAGGAAACATGCCCTCCTTTTATTGGTTTGACATTTGATAAAAGGGCTCTATTTCCTGTCATGTGCCTGGATGCTCCGCTGTCTATAATCCACGTGTTAGTCTCAGCGCTATACCGAACACCCTGCACATATCAAGTAAAGGTATTAGTTTAGGTTAGGAACCCAAGCCTTTACTGTCTTGGGTTTCCCAGAGGCATCACACATCATAAACTCTACCCATTGACCTTTAGAAGGTGAGGGTAACTCAGATTCCTTCTTGTCATCAGTATCAGTCACACAGGTAGTCTTCTCTTTCCATAAACCAGATTTGTGCAATGCCTGTTTATGATAAACAGTCGTCTGGCTTACAGGTTGAACTTTAGGTTCACTAGATCTTCTAGGTGGAGTTAGAGAACTCCTCTTAGAAGACCTAGGTCTAGAGTCCTGAAGATCAATTTTCTTCCTAGGTGTCTGATAGAAAGGACAAGGAAGCAATATGTCCACATTCTCCACAGTTGTAGCACGATCTGCTATCAACCTTATAGTTTGACTTTCTTTGTGGAGAAATGCGTGACACTTTAGTAACATCAATTACCTTAGGTTTTGACTCTAGCATTTTTGATGTTTTCTCTGGTTTAACAAATTTAACTGATTTAACTTGTTTAACTTGTTCAACTTTTTGGTTAACTGGTTTTGGACTTGTAGCATGTGAAAAATTAACATTTGAAGTCTTTTTGGGTTCTGATTTGACTCTGTTTGACCCTGACTTTAAGTTAACTTTTTCAAATTCATTTTCCAGATTAACACAAGGCAATTTACCCTTTGCCTTTGAAGTGGCCTCCTTTTGTTTCTGTCCAGATTCAGTAGATGAACATGATGTGTCTGGATCAGTAACAAGAGGAGTGGTCACCACATGATCCTTGATTGGGTTGTTGTTTACTGGTCTAGACTTGGTGTTCATCAAGGTCTCAGGTGGTGGTGGAACCACTTTGTATCCTAATCCCTCCCCATTATTTCTTTCTCTCACTAAGTGTTGAACTATGTGTGAAGAACTAGTCCAACTATGCAGTTTCTGTTTTAAGGAATTAACTTCTACTTCTAGAACTGCCTTTTGTTTCTTAGTGTCCTCTAGGGAGTTTAGATAGTACCTAATGTCATTTGATTGATTAAAGGCAACTACTTCGGTTTCCCTAAGTTGCTTAGTCAATAGGTCTATCTTTTCTTTATAACTATGCTCATTTTGTTTTAGAACTCTATTGGCCTCAGTGCATAGTTGTAAGTCCTTTACTAAGTTATCATTGTGATCTAATAACCTAGCAAATTTTTCATCAATGCTATTCCTAAATTTATCACAGTTAGAACAAGCATGATTATTAAACAATTGGTCAGTTGTACTTACCTGTGTTGTTTCAGAGGAGTTAGCCATCAACGCAGCATCAGACGTCTCTGGTTCTGGTGATTCTGACTTTTCTGAATCTGACTTGGAAGTTTCCTCCTTTGGTGTGTAACTGACTTCAGCTGCAGTTGTTTCTTCACTGTGTGACATTGCTATATCAACTGCTATATCACCCTCACTCGCAGAATCATCATCAAGATCTTCAACACTTGCAATGTTGGATTCTGGGTTGACAAATCTAAAACTCCAGTCCTGTCCTTCATCATCATGAGCAGTCAAGGCTTTTGGGTCCTTGTTTGATGAAGTAGAACTAGAGGCTTGCTTGTCTTGGTGAGTAAAGGATGAGAACGGGTTCCCATTACCCGTCTTCTTTGGTTTGACACATTCCCTCTTGAAGTGCCCTTTCTCTCCACAGTTGAAGCAAGTCACCTTGCTCTTGTCAAAACCAAAGTGGTATCCTTAGTAGCTATCAAGTTCTGTCCAGTCTTCTTAACAAACTTTTTCGCCCTTCGGACAGCGCTAGCTAAGGCCCACATTATATCCATCCTTTCCAGCTCCATTTCATCTACCTGCTCGTAGTCTTCATCCGCCAAATGACAGTTTCCATTCTTCCCAGCCACAAGTCCATCATATGAATGAACCACAGCAGCGAGAAGATCCATATGCTCTCGTGCTACTTCTATGGTCACATTACCGAGATTCTCGGTCTTCAATTTTGTAGCACTTGCTTCTGATCCAATATAATGGGTACATGATGACCCAGACGTGTCTGATCCAGAAGTAGAAGCATGTGAAGGACCTGACGAGCTAGACACAAATGCTGTCTGGAGAGGTGCTCCAGAAGTCTTAGCTTGAGGCGTGGCATTGTATAAAGCTGGGTTTTGTGTATATGATGACTTCTGTGCTCTATACTTCATCCTTAGTGCTTCTTCACGCAGTCTAAGAATAAAGTCATTTATATCCAACTTTATAAGTATACCATTCTGTCTAAGTTAGACACGAATGAGGCCCACTTATCAGGCAATCCATCAGCGAAGTTGCTTACTTTTTCTTCCATGGTTGTCTCCACTCCATGTGTATGCAACTCGCTCATCAAATGGTAGAATCTGTCTATGACTTCATCTAACCCCTCGTTACCAATTGATGAGAAGTTATCGAATTTTCTTTAACTCCTTTGCCTTGATCGCTTTTAACGATGCATTCCCATCATACCTTTTCTCTAGCTCATCCCACAGTTTCTTTGACTGCTTGTTCTCTGAGTACTGGTGGAATATATCTTTGGGGATCGACTGAGTTATCATAGCATAAACTCTTTTCTCAGCATTATACTTAACTTTCTGAGCATCAGTCATCCCACTCAACGTTAGTTTCACTCCATCTGCTCCCACCGGTGTACTATACCCTACTTCGATAGCTTCCCACAGATTGGGATCTACTCCATTGAGGTAGATCTCAAAACGTTGCTTCCAGTGAGGAAACTCATCTAAAGTCAAGAGCTTTGGTGGTTTATTGTGAATACCCACCTCACTCTCAAGCAGCAGCAGGTTCTGTATTCTTGAGTCCTTCCCCGCAGTAAAGGCTGACATCTGATCTTCCATGGTTACTAAACTTAGAGTCTAATCAAATCAACTTTAACTGGTGCGACTGAAGAATGCGAATGGTCCTCTCGTGCGAATGAACT
This sequence comes from Flaveria ramosissima, assembly GCA_025215565.1. NCBI lineage: Eukaryota > Viridiplantae > Streptophyta > Magnoliopsida > Asterales > Asteraceae > Flaveria > Flaveria ramosissima. Next base: position 74,561,000 of record CM046040.1, read on the forward strand.
ATGCGATTGGTTCAACCGTGCGACTGAACAGGGCGATTGGTTCAGTCGTGCGAATGAATCTGGTTCGTGTGAGCTATGCGAACGAAAGGGTTCAGTCGTCCGAATGAAGGTGCGACTAGGTCCAGTCGTGCGAATGAGCACTGCGAATGAGTCTAGTCGTGCGAATGAGTCACTCGTGCGACTGAAGCTGCTGTTTTGCGAAATTTCTAGGTTTGACGGGTTTCAGCCGTAAAAATTCGAAATTTTGCAAGTCCAAATCGTCTAGGTTCGTAGAAACTGAACTTCAATGAGCAGGGAACGTCCAAGATCACTTTTTGATGCAAAAGATTGCGTTTTTCGTGCAAAAACACAAACTTTTATGCAATCTTGATTGAATCAACACGAAATCAAGAGCCAAGGCTCTGATACCACTTGTTAGGACCTGGTATTTGAACGAAATACCTAGTGATTGCGTGTTAAACCAACTCAAATAGTGCGGAATCCTATTTGATTGGCGATCCAATCAGTGAGAACACACGATGAATCAATCAAGAATTGATTTCAACGTCAGAAATCGATTAGGAACCGATCTGATGTGTTCTATGAACTTGGAGAACGATTTGGGAGGCTTCTGGACGGCTAGGGTACGTCTGGAGTCGTAATGGGATGAATGCTTACGTTTTCCCACGAATTGGGTCTATTTATAGGTTAGTATTGGTCAATCGTGCGACTGGGCCATAAGTATGGTTCAGTCGTGCGATTGAACCATGCGGTTGATTCATCCGCACGACTGAGTGTTCAGTCGTGCGATTGAGTCAATCTTATGTGTCAATCATACGACTGATCCAGTCTCCTGGTTCAGTCGTGCGATTGAGTCAATCGTATGAAGTTATTCATGCGTGTGGTCCATTCGCATGGGCCATTCGCATGAGAACTTCATTAAGTTAAGTTTGAATGTTCTATTTAATATACCTTAATGTGCACTCATTCAAACATTCATAAACCCAATCAATTCAATCACAACTCATTAATGAAATATTAAACATTACAAGTAACAACCAAATCATATCATTTCATTAATCAATTACAATTACATCAAAATCAGACAGACAAGTTCATTACATTACAAATCATGATCTAGGGACATACATGTATCAACACAAAGTCCAAATCAAAACATGACATAACAGTTGGCAACCATTTAGAAAAGGCACAGACCAATTTCAAGGCACAACAAAACATATAGCAATTTAATACAGACAGTTTAATAATTCTAGCATCCCAATAGCAGTTCACGATAGTATCATCCAACAAAATAGAATCAGAGTCAAGCTCTTACAATTTGGAAGGTGCCATCACCCCCAAGATAATAAAATAATAGTATCGAATAAGAATTCAAATAGTTTCCTGCTACTGTCCACAGACAGATAATCCCACTGAGTACTCCAGTTCTCACATCCACTTTCTCTTCAGCCATCCAAACCATCCTGTACCCTTCTTCCTCTGCTCCTGCTCCAAACGCTTCACTCCCTGTGTAGCCATCATAGCCTGGAATTGAGCCGACTGGGAAGTTCGAGTGGCGTGCTGAACAGTCCGCTCATGACGGCGAACAGTCCTCAAAATCTCATCCAATGTCGCATCAGAGGGTCCTACATCACTTGCCCGGCGACTCGACTGGGAGTACCTATCACCAGCCAGTACGCTAGGGCCGTCATACATACTATGTCTCGGCGGCATCAGGCGTTCGTCACGAGGGTCAAACAGTGGGGGTACCGATGTCGGAATCCTAACAGGCGAGGGAGGAGGAGGAGGCATCCTAAAGGATACGGAGGATCCTGGCCTAACGCTTTTGCGAGGTCGGGTGACAGTACGCGCACCCCTATTCCCGATAGGTGGGATGGGTGAGAGGGGTAACCTTCCTGGAACGGAAGCCACTGTGTGTGGGGGATTCCCCAAATAGATCTATCCATATAAAACAAGCGGTTCACGAAAGAATTAATGATCATGATATAAGTATCAGCAGGTAACCACAACTCCCACATACAATCATCAAGTAAAGCACAATCATAGTTCATAAAAAGTAGAGCATGTTTCATCCCAAAACAATAGTAAAAAGGGGGATCACTAGAACTCACCTTAGGTTTCCAGTCGAAAGTCTCTTGGTGTACCGGGAAGTGTCTCAAGTCTAGCACCCTAACATGTACATATTAAGTAATAAGCTACTGCCCTAAACTCATTTAAGGTGCAACAATGGTGTCAAGAGTTTAGCTATTGAGTAAGGCTTTGGTTTCGTGAAGGTTTGTATAAAAAGTTTCCTTTTATGGCAGGTCAAGGCGTCTTCATGAAAATTGGGATTTTCACTTCATTAGGTTAAGTATATTAAGAAATTTTGTTGTTCAAGTGTTTATTAGCTTACTGGAAGTCGGTTATAAGGTTTGGAAAAATTTTACACTTTGGTCCCTCAAGTTTCAAAATTAACAGTTTCTACCCTCAAGTTTAGTTTCTTGCCCCTCTATATCATTTAAGACCAAAAATCAGATTATTAGAGTCATATTATAATTATTATGGAGTAAGTGTTTCAAAACTTTAGTTTACGGGTCCGATTTAAAAACTGCGCGTTTAACGCTCCCGGTTACGGTAAAAGCCGGATAGTTTTAACCGTAAATTGGAGTTTTCATATATTTGAATCTTGGACCAGTAGGTATTTTCTAAAAGATATCTTTATAAATTTTTAAGTCCTTAAATTGTGTAAATTGACCTTTTATAGTTGAAAATCTTGTTTTTACGTTTGACCCGTTAAAACGCGGTTTTGACCGGGTTTGACCATTTAAAGCTTGTTTGACCAATTTTTCAAATCCTTTAAGTCCTTTATTACTTAACTTACTGAAATCATATGATTTTTATAAACCTTAGCTTTGAACTCTGTTTTTTATGGATTTTTCTCAAAAACGATGCTCGGTTTGTACCCGTTTTTAGTTAAAACGCCATTTATTTGTTTCTTTGACCATTTAAATTATCCATTGACTCCAGAACACTTTATTTATCAATTTTGAGCCTGGAATACTTTTCAAGAGTGTTAAATTCATATTCTTACTATTTTTAAAGTCATTTTACCATGTTTCGGGTCCCGAAAGTGACTAAAAGAGGGTAAATCACAACATGTCCTTTATTCCAGAGATTAAACATTACTAACACTTCTAATATTCATTAAAACCTACTTAAATTTCAGTCCCAACAAGTTGCCTAGTTGATCTATACATCCATATGCTTCAAATATGTAGAAAATGTCATAACCGACAATAACACTTGTGTAAACTATCTTAACTTGAGTTTAAATGTTACCAACACTTCATTTAACTTCATAAACAGATTATTAAGGTGTCATTAATTCGTTCATGAGTAGGTTATGGGTCTTGGTTGAAAGGATTTTTCAAACAAATGCTTAAATGGGTGTTGTTACATGTAGAAAGAAGGGTTTCAAGGTGAAATCCATGTATTAACCGTGGATTCGAGTATGTAGCCTCTTGGAATTTTTTTAAAACAGGTTCTTGGGAGTCCATTAAGTCATAAAAATGCAGGTCACAAGTTTGGTTTACAAGAGTTGCAACTTTCACAAGTTAGATGATACCAAAACACCTAAAAAGAGGGTTTTCATGGTGGAAATCGGTTTCCACCTCAAGAATGACTAACATAACATGAGGTTTACCTTCAAGAACGTTGGGAAATCCTTAAGAACAAGATGATGGTGAGAAGTTTCTGCTACAACAAGGAAAAAGCACGGTTTTTAGGTGAAAAATGAAGAAAACAAGTGAAATGTCACAAAACCGACAACATGAGCTTACACTTGATGTAACTCACGGTTTAGAAGGTGTTGATGGTCGTGGATGGCTTGAAACTCCTTGGACTTGAATGTAGAAGCTCGAACCAAGGCTGGAAAGGTGGAACAAATGTGGTTGTGTGACCAAAACTCGCGAACTAGGCCACTTCCTTGCGGTTTGCACTTGGCCGAATGAAACTTGGTGGTGTTCTTCGAATTTCTTGCACAAGACTTAGAGAGAATTTGCTTTGAGTGAGTTGTGAGGTGTGTGTGTGTTTGATCAGCTGAAAGTTTCGAATATGAGGGAGAGAGGGAGAGAGGGAGAGAGTTGCATGAAATGCTAGTGGGTGGTGTGGAGGTGGTGAAGAGAGGAGAGGAGTGGAGAGGGGTGGGCGGCCGATTTGGAGTGTAGTGGGGGATTTTTCAATTAAATTTTAATTGTAAATTGTTATTATGTAGTGTAATTTTGTAGTATTGGGTATAATGTATTATTTAGTGGATGGTGAATTGAGGTATCTAATGCATGCCCATGCATGCATGGCCGAAAATTATGTAAGTGTGAGTGTGTATGCTCATATTTTAATTGCCTTCTCTTGAATTTAATTTTGTAAGGGTGACTAGTTGACATTCCCGGAACACAAATTTTTAAAAGGTAGAAACCTAAATTAAGCAAAAGTCAATAATAAAAATCACATAAAACCATAATTTGAATCAAGTAGTAAGAATTGTTTCCAATTTCATAGTAGGGTTGAATAGTTTCAATTATTAGCACTCATAACATGGATAATGATGCAAGTAATCTAGGGTTAGGGTAACAACCTGGAGGTCGGTTGTCACAAGAGGTCAGCGCGTTGAAAATCAGTATTAATTTTTACCACATCAATTAAGTTCTTTTCAAAGCAGTCTCTTATGAAAGGGTATTTAATACCGATATGTTTGGTCTTAGGATGTTGGACCGGATTTTTAGTTACTGCAATTGCAGCAGAGTTATCAACAAAAATAGGAGTAGAAGAGAACTTTAAACCGTAATCCCGTATTTGCTGTTGAATCTAGATGATTTGTGAACAGCAACTTGCAGCAGCAACATATTCAGCTTCACAGGTTGACAATGCAACCGATGTCTGCTTCTTACACTGCCAGGTAACTAGTCTTCTCCCAAAGAATTGACACCCTGCTGATGTAGACTTGTAGTTCATCTTGCAGCCCCCGTAATCCGAGTCACTATACGCGGTAAGCTCAAAGTCATCATCATGAGGATACCACAACCCAAGTGTGGGTGTACCCTTCAGATAACGAAAAATCCTCTTGACCCCAATCAGATGATTGACCTTAGGCTTAGCCTGATATCTAGAACACAAACATGTAGCATACATGATATCAGGTCTCGAGGCAGTAAGATACATGAGGGATCCAATCATTCCTCGATACATTGTTGCGTCCACTAGATCTCCACTTTCATCAGGTGCTATATCGTGATTCGTAGCAAGTGGAGTCCGAGCAGCAGAAGCATTCTCCATGTCAAAGCGACTGAGAATGTCTCCCACATACTTGGTCTGATGTAGAAAAATCCCATTTGGTGTCTGATCCACCTGTAACCCGAGAAAGAACTTCATCTCCCCCATAGCACTCATCTCAAACTCTTTCTTCATAACTGCTTCAAACTCTTTGCATAACTCTTCATTCTTTGAACCGAACATTATGTCATCAATATAGATCTGTACGAGCAGTAGGTCGCCATCTTTTTCTTTAATGAACAGCGTGCAGTCAATGACTCCCCTGCGAAAGCCGTGTTTCACAAGATGAGTCGAGAGTTTCTCATACCAAGCTCTTGGAGTTTGATGAAGCCCGTATAAAGCCTTGTCGAGCTTGTAAACTCTATCCCGATGATAAGGATCTTCAAATCCCTCGGGTTGACTGACATAGACTGTTTCTCTGATTTCCCCATGAAGGAATGCACTCTTCACATCTAATTGGTAGACTTTAATCTTCATGTACGATGCATAGGCAAGAAAGATACGAATGGCTTCCATCCTTGCCACGGGTGCAAACACCTCATTGTAGTCAATCCCCTCGACTTGGCGAAAACCCTGAACCACCAATCGAGCTTTGTTCCTGATAATGACCCCTTGGTCATCTTTCTTGCATTTCAGGACCCATTTGGTGCCAATGACTTTAGCACCTTTAGGTCTATCAACCAGAGTCCACACTCCTAACTTCTTGAACTGAAGAAGTTCTTCTTGCATGGCACTCACCCACGCCTCATTATTTAGTGCATCACTGACATATTTTGACTCAAACTGCGAGGCAAAACACCGATAAGCACCATCATGAATATAACCTTTCTCCATAACCGAGGCGTAATCAGATGAGTATAGCTGATTTTGGGTTTGTACTCCTGATCTGACATCCCCAATGACATTGTCAAGGGGATGATAGACGTTTAGTCGTGATCCTGGAGTAGTAGGAACAGCTACCTCAGAGCCAAGATTATAAACATTTGGTTCTGCATCTGAGGTAGTTGGAGTTTGAGGTTCCGAAGTCGAAGGTGCATCACTGGTAGATGCTTGTGGACTTTCAGGAACTGGAACCTGTTCCTCTTGACTGTTTTGGTCATCTTCTTCAGCTTCATCTTCAGAGGAGGAGTCACTGTCATCGACTACTCCCCCTGACAGAGTGGATGATTCTCCCTGTGAGCTAGATGGTGTATTCAAGATATCATACATCATCCTAGTAGCTAACTCATCATCCGAGGGAGAGAGAGGGATGTTGAAGGACTTGAAGAATCCATCATAGTGGAAGAAGTAGGCGGGTCCTTTGCCAGTAGGTGGTGTGGTATATCTCTGAACGTCAACATTACACCACACTTCTACAAGACCCGTTGAGTTGTTGTAAACTCGCTTGTTCGGTATGCTGTATCCTAGAAAGATTCCTTCATCCGCCTTCTCGCTGAATTTGCCTTCTTGTGTCTTCTTCAGAAGTGTGCACGGCGCGCCAAAAGGTTCAAGATACTCCAAATTCGGTTTGCGTCTTTGTAGTAGCTCGTAACATGTCTTTCCGTGGCGCTTGACTATCAGGACTCGATTCAGTGTATAACATGCATTCGCCACTGCCTCATTCCGGAATTGGATAGGCAGTTTCGAGTCTGCCAGCATAGTCCGTGCTGTCTCTATCAAGCTTCTAATCTTTCTCTCAGCAACGCCATTCATCTGAGGCGTGTAGGCGGAAGTGAATTGATGCACAATTCCCTTTTCCTTGCAGTATGCCTCCATCCACTGGTTCTTGAATTCCGTCCCGTTGTCTGAGCGTACTTGTCTAACCTTCAGCTTGTAGAGAGATTCCAGTGTGGTTACTAACTCCTTGAATGACTCAAATTTTTCTGATTTGGATTTCAGAAACATTACCCAAGTGAACCTTGAGTAGTCATCAGTGACCACAAAACAGTACAAGTCGCCTGCAATGCTCTTTGTACTGACTGGACCAAACAGATCCATGTGAAGAAGTTCAAGAGGAAGTTCTATTGAATGAACTTTCTTTTCTTTATGAGACTTCTTCGTCTGTTTGCCTTTCTTGCAAGCTACACAAAAGTCAGGAAGCTGGAGTTCTTGACATTAACTCCTCTCACCAGATCCTTCTGAATCAAGTGATTCATCTTCCTTTGACTAATGTGTCCCATTCTCCTATGCCAGGAGATGGAATCCTTCTCAGTAGCTTTAGATAGAAAGCACTGAACCTCATGATCCGTTGTAGCAGCTGTTGACAGATCCAAGACATAAAGGTCTTTATATCTTGAAGCAGTCATCAGAACTTGGTCCTCTGGGATCACGTAGTCTTTCTTCAGCACGTAACACTTCTTGTTGTCGAAGATGACCTTAAATCCTTTATCACAGATTTGGGAAACCAAAAGTAAGTTATTTTGAAGTTGTTGAACGTAGTTCACCTTATCAAACTTAACTTTCTGATTCCCCACTTCTCCCTGAGCTGTGATATAGCCTCCCCTGTTTCCAGCAAAGGAAACATGCCCTCCTTTTATATGCTTGACGTTTGATAAAAGGGCCCTATTTCCTGTCATGTGCCTGGATGCTCCGTTGTCTACAATCCATGTGTTTGTTTCAGCACTGTATCGAACACCCTGCACATACAAAGTAAAGAATTAGTTTAGGTTAGGAACCCAAGCCTTTACTGGCTTGGGTTTCCCAGAGGCATCACACATCATAAATTCCACCCATTGACCCTTAGAGGGTGAGGGTAGCTCAGGTTCCTTCTTGTCATCAGTATCAGACACGCAGGACGACTTCTCTTTCCATAAGCCAGATTTGTGCAAGGCCTGTTTGTGATAAACAGTCGACTGGCTTACAGGTTGAACTTTAGGTTCACTAGTTCTTCTAGGTGGAGTTAAAGAACTCCTCTTAGAAGACCTAGGCTTTGAATCCTGAAGTTCAATCTTCTTCCTAGGTGTCTGATAGAAAGGACAATAGGAAGCGATGTGTCCACATTCTCCACAGTTGTAGCATGACCTGCTATCAACTTTATGATTAAACTTTCTTTGTGGAGAAGTGTGTGACACTCTAGTAACATCACTCACTTTAGGTTTTGACTCTGGTTCTTTTGATGTTTTCTCTGGTTTAACAAAGTTAACTGTTTTAACCTGTTTAACATCCTTTTCTTTTTGGTTAACTGGTTTTTGACTTGAAGCATGTGAAAAATTAACATTAGAAGTCTTTTTATGTTCTGATTTGACTCTGTTTGACCCTGACTTTAAGTTAACTTTTTCAAATTCCTTTTTCAGATTAACGCAAGGCAATTTACCCTTTGCCTTTGAAGTGGCCTCCTTTTGCTTGTTTCCAGATTCAATAGATGAACATGAGGAATCTGGATCACTAACAAGAGGAGTAGACACCACGTGATCCTTGATGGGGTTATTATTTACTGGTCTAGTCTTAGTGTTCATCTGTAACACCCGGAAATTTCCTTTGTAGCCGACGAGAGAAGAAAAAGAAATAAAGTCCAAAGTCGAGGGACCAAACCCGCCAACGAGAGAAACTTTGATGCTCGGGAGTATAAAAGGGGGAAAACACTCCCATTCTCCCCATTTTTCAGCCAAGGGAGGAGAAGAGAGAAAGAAGAGAAAAGAGAGGAAGTGTTGGCCCGGGTTGGTTCGAGTAGCCAAAATCGACGAGGAGCGAGTCAAATCGAAGCTCTACTCGACGGGATCGTTAAGGTGAGTTCTAGGACCCCTCTTTTACACGTTTTCAACTGATTTTGGGGCTGGAACACGTCCAAAAACCTATTTTTGAGTTTTTGGGTGAAAACCTGTTTTGATGCATGTATGTATGTGTATGATGCGTTTGAGGCTTGATTTCTTGCTTGGTTATACTTGTATGAGGTCATGGTATGTTTCCCTAACCTTTAGAAGGGTTGATTTGAGCTTAAAAGAGGTTTGGAAGGGGTTGGAGGTCGAAAACCCGCGGCTGCAGTTGACCTAACTGCACTCTGCACCAGCTAGGGCTAGGCGACCGACTGGAGGGCGACTTGAGGCCATTCGGCCGATTGAAGTGCGACTAAGGTCCATACGCACGTTTGCTATGCGACTGAGGTCCATACGCATGATGGTCATGTGATTGGAGTTCATGTGCTTGGGAGTCATGCGATTGAGAGACGGTGCGACTGAGGTTCATTCGCACGGAGGTCATGCGACTGAAGTCCATGCGCCTGGAGGCCATGCGACTGAGGTTCATTCGCATGAAGAGTATGCGACTGAAGCCCATACGCCTGAAGTCATGCGACTGAAGGCCATACGCATGAGAGTTATGCGACTGGGAGTCCATTCGCATAGAGGTCCATTCGCCCATAGTCCATTCGCATAGGGTCCATTCGCATAGTTGCCCATTCGCCTAAGTGTTCAGGGATGATAGCCGGGATGAAACTCCTCGACGATGTGATGGGCATGGACGGTATAGGGTGACGCAGGATGATGAGATTATGATGATAATGTTGATGGAGATGATGGTAATATGCATGATGTTATGTGTTATGTTAGGCACGGCGGTGCGTGTGATGCGTAGTATGTATGATGTGCGTGATGTGATGTATGATTGATGCGTATGTATGATGATGTTGTATGTTTAGGTTTATGTTTATGTTCCTTGCTTGGTATGTTTATCTTTCTATGCCTTTGCGTTGAACGTTAATGAATGTAATGAAAGTATTATGTAACGTAAAGTGAAAGATAAGGAAAAGAGGAACGTAATGAATGAAAGAATAAATGCATGCATTATGAACGAATGAATGAATGACGTAATGAATGAACGAATGAAAGGCTTGCAAGCATATGTATGAGGTGAGCGACTCTGTGTCGCAAAAGACTCGGAAGAGGTTCTTGTTGCGTACTCCGGTACTGTGCCAGTCTTCGGACATGAGTCGGGGGTTTGTGAGCAGGCCCCGGTACAGTATCAGTCTTCGGACATGAGTCGGGAGTATTGCATATGATGAAAGTAACGGATGATGAGATCCGTGTTGCGTATCCCGGTACTGTGTCAGTCTTCGGACATGAGTCGGGGGTTTGTTTATCAGGCCCCGGCACAGTATCAGTCTTCGGACATGAGTCGGGGATAGTGCATGAGACGAGATGATGAGGTGAGCGACTTTGTGTTGCAACAGACTGGATAGAGTTCAATCCCTGTGATTGACTCATATGGGATCTTTGTCGCGTATCCCGGTGTTGTGTCAGTCTTCGGACATGAGTCGGGTACTTGTGAGCGGGTCCCGGCACAATATCAGCTTTCGAGCATGAGTCGGGGATATTGCACGAGACAAGATTCGAGTAATGAAGGGTAATGAGTAAAGTAATGAATGAAAGAATGAAAGTATGAAACGAACGTTAACGAATGATCCTAATAATGTATGAAATGGGATCCTTGTCATTCGACCTCAGTAATCGTGGCTGTGTGCCATGAAGAGGGTAAAGTCTGACAGGATCTAGAATGAAGTGAAGGATAATGACGTATGATAAATCATGAATGTAATGAACGTAATGATGAAGATAATAATGACATTATCTGTATGTACGTACGATGTGTGAGCATGTAAAAGTAACGAATGGTTATTAAAGAAAGTAAAGTATGTTTTATTATAAAACTAGAACTCACTCAGCAACGCTGACTTTTGATGTGTTTCCAGTTGGCAGGTATGTTGCTGAGGATGGCACGGGGCGGCTACTCAGCGTATTTTGGATGGCATCTTTATGTTTAATGTTTTTGTAATAAATGTAACATGATAATGTTAAAGGAACGATTGTACTGATGTGCAAAAGTATTTTGATGAAATGAAATTATGTTTTAGTGTTTCCGCTGCAACTATTTATGAAAGGAAAAAAATGTAATGTATGTTTTATGTGCGATGAATGACCAACTGTAAGCGTCCCGGGAACGGGCCTTACATCATCAAGGTCTCAGGTGGTGGTGGTATCACTTTGTAACCCAATCCCTCCCCGTTATTCCTTTCTCTCACTAAATGTTGAACTATGTGTGAAGAACTAGTTCAACTATGCAGTTTCTGTTTTAATGAGTTTACTTCTACTTCTAGAACTGCCTTTTGCTTCTTAGTGTCTTCTAGGGAGTTTAGATAGTACCTAATGTCATTAGCTTGTGTTGATACATGTATGTCCCTAGATCATGATTTGTAATGTAATGAACTTGTCTGTCTGATTTTGATGTAATTGTAATTGATTAATGAAATGATATGAATTGGTTGTTACTTGTAATGTTTAATATTTCATTAATGAGTTGTGATTGAATTAATTGGGTTTATGAATGTTTGAATGAGTACACATTAAGTTATATTAAATAGAACATTCAAACTTAACTTAATGAAGTCCTCATGCGGATGGCCCATGCGAATGGACCACACGCATGAATAACTTCATACGATTGACTCAATCGCACGACTGAACCAGGAGACTGGATCAGTCGTATGATTGACACATAAGATTGACTCAATCGCACGACTGAACACTCAGTCGTGCGGATGAATCAACCGCATGGTTCAATCGCACGACTGAACCATACTTATGGCCCAGTCGCACGATTGACCAATACTAACCTATAAATAGACCCAATTCGTGGGAAAACGCAAGCATTCATCCCATTACGACTCCAGACGTACCCTAGCCGTCCAGAAGCCTCCCAAATCGTTCTCCAAGTTCATAGAACACATCAGATCGGTTCCTAATCGATTTCTGACGTTGAAATCAATTCTTGATTGATTCATCGTGTGTTCTCACTGATTGGATCGCCAATCAAATAGGATTCCGCACTATTTGAGTTGGTTTAACACGCATTCACTCGGTATTTCGTTCAAATACCAGGTCCTAACAAGTGGTATCAGAGCTTTGGCTCTTGATTTCGTGTTGATTCAATCAAGATTGCATAAAAGTTTGTGTTTTTGCACGAAAAACGCAATCTTTTGCATCAAAAGTGATCTTGGACGTTCCCTGCTCATTGAAGTTCAGTTTCTACGAACCTAGACGATTTGGACTTGCAAAATTTCGAATTTTTACGGCTGAAACCCGTCAAACCTAGAAATTTTCGCAAAACAGCAGCTTCAGTCGCACGAGTGGCTCATTCGCACGACTAGACTCATTCGCAGTGCTCATTCGCACGACTGGACCTAGTCGCACCCTCATTCGCACGACTGAACCCTTTCATTCGCATAGCTCACACGAACCAGATTCATTCGCACGACTGAACCAATCGCCCTGTTCAGTCGCACGGTTGGACCAATCGCAGAGTTCATACGCACGAGAGGACCATTCGCATTCTTCAGTCGCACCAGTTAAAGTTGATTTGATTAGACTCTAAGTTTAGTAACCATGGAAGATCAGATGTCAGCCTTTACTGCGGGGAAGGACTCAAGAATACAGAACCTGCTGCTGCTTGAGAGTGAGGTGGGTATTCACAATAAACCACCAAAGCTCTTGACTTTAGATGAGTTTCCTCACTGGAAGCAACGTTTTGAGATCTACCTCAATGGAGTAGATCCTAATCTGTGGGAAGCTATCGAAGTAGGGTATAGTACACCGGTGGGAGCAGATGGAGTGAAAACTAACGTTGAGTGGGATGACTGATGCTCAGAAAGTAAAGTATAATGCTGAGAAAAGAGTTTATGCTATGATAACTCAGTCGATCCCCAAAGATATATTCCACCAGTACTCAGAGAACAAGCAGTCCAAGAAACTGTGGGATGAGCTAGAGAAAAGGTATGATGGGAATGCATCGTTAAAGGCAATCAAAGCAAAGGAGTTAAAGAAGGAGTTCGATAACTTCTCATCAATTGGTAACGAGGGTTAGATGAAGTCATAGACAGATTCTACCATTTGATGAGCGAGTTGCATACACATGGAGTGGAGACAACTATGGAAGAAAAAGTAAGCAACTTCGCTGATGGATTGCCTGATAAGTGGGCCTCATTCGTGTCTAATCTTAGACAGAATGGAATACTTATAAAGCTGGATATAAATGACTTTATTCTTAGACTGCGTGAAGAAGCACTAAGGATGAAGTATAGAGCACAGAAGTCATCATATACACAAAACCCAGCTTTATACAATGCCACGCCTCAAGCTAAGACTTCTGGAGCACCTCTCCAGACAGCATTTGTGTCTAGCTCGTCAGGTCCTTCACATGCTTCTACTTCTGGATCAGACACGTCAGGGTCGTCATGTACCCATTATATTGGATCAGAAGCAAGTGCTACAAATTGAAGACCGAGAATCTCGGTAATGTGACCGTAGAAGTAGCACGAGAGCATATGGATCTTCTCGCTGCTGTAGTTCATTCATATGATGGACTTGTGGCTGGGAAGATTGGAAACTGTCATTTGGCAGATGAAGACTACGAGCAGGTAGATGAAATGGAGCTGGAAAGGATGGATATAATGTGGGCCTTAGCTAGCGCTGTCCGAAGGGCGAAAAAGTTTGTTAAGAAGACTGGACAGAACTTGATAGCTACTAAGGATACCACATTTGGTTTTGACAAGAGCAAGGTGACTTGCTTCAACTGTGGAGAGAAAGGGCACTTCAAGAGGGAATGTGTCAAACCAAAGAAGACGGGTAATGGGAACCCGTTCTCATCCTTTACTCACCAAGACAAGCAAGCCTCTAGTTCTACTTCATCAAACAAGGACCCAAAAGCCTTGACTGCTCATGATGATGAAGGACAGGACTGGAGTTTTAGATTTGTCAACCCAGAATCCAACATTGCCAGTGTTGAAGATCTTGATGATGATTCTGCGAGTGAGGTGATATAGCAGTTGATATAGCAATGTCACACAGTGAAGAAACAACTGCAGCTGAAGTCAGTTACACACCAAAGGAGGAAACTTCCAAGTCAGATTCAGAAAAGTCAGAATCACCAGAACCAGAGACGTCTGATGCTGCGTTGATGGCTAACTCCTCTGAAACAACACAGGTAAGTACAACTGACCAATTGTTTAATAATCATGCTTGTTCTAACTGTGATAAATTTAGGAATAGCATTGATGAAAAATTTGCTAGGTTATTAGATCACAATGATAACTTAGTAAAGGACTTACAACTATGCACTGAGGCCAATAGAGTTCTAAAACAAAATGAGCATAGTTATAAAGAAAAGATAGACCTATTGACTAAGCAACTTAGGGAAACCGAAGTAGTTGCCTTTAATCAATCAAATGACATTAGGTACTATCTAAACTCCCTAGAGGACACTAAGAAACAAAAGGCAGTTCTAGAAGTAGAAGTTAATTCCTTAAAACAGAAACTGCATAGTTGGACTAGTTCTTCACACATAGTTCAACACTTAGTGAGAGAAAGAAATAATGGGGAGGGATTAGGATACAAAGTGGTTCCACCACCACCTGAGACCTTGATGAACACCAAGTCTAGACCAGTAAACAACAACCCAATCAAGGATCATGTGGTGACCACTCCTCTTGTTACTGATCCAGACACATCATGTTCATCTACTGAATCTGGACAGAAACAAAAGGAGGCCACTTCAAAGGCAAAGGGTAAATTGCCTTGTGTTAATCTGGAAAATGAATTTGAAAAAGTTAACTTAAAGTCAGGGTCAAACAGAGTCAAATCAGAACCCAAAAAGACTTCAAATGTTAATTTTTCACATGCTACAAGTCCAAAACCAGTTAACCAAAAGTTGAACAAGTTAAACAAGTTAAATCAGTTAAATTTGTTAAACCAGAGAAAACATCAAAATGCAAGAGTCAAAACCTAAGGTAATTGATGTTACTAAAGTGTCACGCATTTCTCCACAAAGAAAGTCAAACTATAAGGTTGATAGCAGATTGTGCTACAACTGTGGAGAATGTGGACATATTGCTTCCTATTGTCCTTTCTATCAGACACCTAGGAAGAAGATTGATCTTCAGGACTCTAGACCTAGGTCTTCTAAGAGGAGTTCTCTAACTCCACCTAGAAGATCTAGTGAACCTAAAGTTCAACCTGTAAGCCAGACGACTGTTTATCATAAACAGGCATTGCACAAATCTGGCTTATGGAAAGAGAAGACTACCTGTGTGACTGATACTGATGACAAGAAGGAATCTGAGTTACCCTCACCTTCTAAAGGTCAATGGGTAGAGTTTATGATGTGTGATGCCTCTGGGAAACCCAAGACAGTAAAGGCTTGGGTTCCTAACCTAAACTAATACATTTACTTGATATGTGCAGGGTGTTCGGTATAGCGCTGAGACTAACACGTGGATTATAGACAGCGGAGCATCCAGGCACATGACAGGAAATAGAGCCCTTTTATCAAATGTCAAACAAATAAAAGGAGGGCATGTTTCCTTTGCAGGAAACAAGGGAGGATACATCACAGCACAGGGAGAAGTGGGAAATCAGAAGGTGAAGTTTGATAAGGTGAACTACGTTCAACAACTTCAAAATAACTTGCTTTCTGTTTCCCAAATCTGCGATAAAGGATTTAAAGTCATCTTCGACAACAACAAGTGTTACGTGCTGAAGAAAGACTATATGATTCCAGAGGATCAAGTTCTGATGACTGCTTCAAGATATAAGGATCTATATGTCTTGGATCTGTCAACAGCTGCTCCAACGGATCAAGAAGTGCAGTGCTTTCTATCAAAAGCTACTGAGAAGGACTCAATCTCCTGGCATAGGAGAATGGGACACATTAGTCAAAGGAAGATGAATCACTTGATTCAGAAGGACTTAGTAAGAGGAGTAAATGTCAAGAACTTCCAACTTCCTGACTTTTGTGTAGCTTGCAAGAAAGGCAAACAGACAAAGAAGTCTCATAAGGAAAAGAAAGTTCATTCAATAGAACTTCCTCTTGAACTTCTTCACATGGATCTGTTTGGTCCAGTCAGTACAAGGAGCATTGCAGGCGATCTGTACTGTTTTGTGGTCACTGATGACTACTCAAGGTTCACTTGGGTAATGTTTCTGAAATCCAAATCAGAAACATTTGAGTCATTCAAGGAATTAGTCACCACTCTGGAATCTCTCTACAAGCTAAAGGTTAGACAAGTACGCTCAGACAACGGGACCGAATTCAAGAATCAATGGATGGAGGCATACTGCAAGGAAAAGGGGATTGTTCATCAATTCACTTCAGCATACACGCCTCAGATGAATGGAGTTGCTGAGAGGAAAATAGGAGCTTGATAGAGACTGCACGGACTATGCTAGCGGACTCGAAACTGCCTATCCAATTCTGGAATGAGGCAGTAGCAAATGCATGTTATACACTTAATCGAGTCCTAATAGTCAAGCGCCACGGAAAGACATGTTATGAGCTACTCCAAAGACGCAAACCGAATTTGGAGTATCTTGAACCTTTTGGCGCGCCATGTACACTTCTGAAGAAGACGCAGGAAGGAAAATTCAGCGAGAAGGCAGATGAAGGAATCTTTCTAGGATACAACATACCGAATAAGCGAGTTTACAATAACTCAACGGGTCTTGTAGAAGTGTGGTGTAATGTCGACGTTCAGAGATATACCACACCACCTACAGGAAAAGGACCCGCCTACTTCTTCGATTATGATGGATTCTTCAAATCCTTCAACATACCTCTCTCTCCCTCGGATGATGAGCTAGCAACTAGGATGATGTATGATATTCTGAATACACCATCTAGCACACAGGGAGAATCATCTACTCAGTCAGGGGGAGTAGTCAACGACAGTGACTCCTCCTCTGAAGATGAAGCTGAAGAAGATGACCAGAACAGTCAGGAGGAACAGGTTCCAGTACCAGCAAGTCCACAAGCATCTACGAGTGATGCACCTTCGACTTCAGAACCTCAAACTCCAACTACCTCAGATGCAGAACCAAATGTTCATAATCTTGGCTCTGAGGTAGCTGTTCCTACTACTCCAGGATCACGACTAAATGTTTATCATCCCCTTGACAATGTCATTGGAGATGTCAGATCAGGAGTACAAACCCGAAATCAGTTGTACTCAGCTGATTACGCCTCGGTTATGGAGAAAGGTTACATTCATGATGGTGCCTATCGATGTTTTGTCTCGCAGGTTGAGCCAAAATATGTCAGTGAAGCACTCAATGATGAGGCGTGGGTGAGTGCCATGCAAGAAGAACTTCTACAGTTTAAGAAGTTAGGTGTATGGACACTAGTTGATAAACCTAAAGGTGCTAAAGTCATTGGCACTAAATGGGTACTAAAATGCAAGAAGGATGACCAAGGGGTCATTATCAGGAACAAAGCTCGACTGGTGGTTCAAGGTTTTCGCCAAGTCGAGGGAATTGACTACAATGAGGTGTTTGCACCCGTGGCAAGGATGGAAGCGATTCGTATCTTCCTTGCCTATGCATCGTACATGAAGATCAAAGTCTACCAATTAGATGTAAAGAGTGCATTCCTTCATGGAGAAATCAGAGAAACAGTCTACGTGAGTCAACCAGAGGGTTTTGAAGATCCCTATCATCGGGATAGAGTCTACAAGCTTGACAAAGCTTTATATGGGCTTCATCAAGCTCCTCGAGCTTGGTATGAGAAACTCTCAACTCATCTTGTGAAACACGGCTTTCGCAGGGGAGTAATTGACTGTACACTGTTTATTAAGGAAAAGGATGGCGACCTACTGCTTGTACAGATATACGTTGATGACATAATCTTCGGGTCAAAGAACGAAGAGTTATGTAAAGAGTTTGAAGCAGTAATGAAGAAAGAATTTGAGATGAGTGCCATGGGGGAGATGAAGTTCTTTCTCGGGTTACAGGTGGATCAAACACCTAATGGGATCTTTCTACATCAGACCAAGTATGTAGGAGACATTCTCAGTCGCTTTGACATGGAGAATGCTTCTGCTGCTGGGACTCCACTTGCTACTAATCATGATATAGCACCGGATGATAATGGAGATCTAGTAGATGCCACTATGTACCGAGGAATGATCGGATCCCTCATGTATCTCACTGCCTCAAGACCTGATATTATGTATGCTACATGTCTATGCTCAAGATATCAGGCTAAACCAAAGGTCAACCATCTGATTGGGGTCAAGAGGATCTTTCGTTATCTGAAGGGTACACCTACACTTGGACTGTGGTACCCTCATGATGATGACTTTGAGCTTACCGCGTATAGTGACTCGGATTACGGGGGCTGCAAGATGAACTACAAGTCTACATCAGCAGGGTGTCAATTCTTTGGGAGAAGATTAGTTACCTGGCAGTGTAAGAAGCAGACATCGGTTGCCTTGTCAACCTGTGAAGCCGAATATGTTGCTGCTGCAAGTTGCTGTTCTCAAATCATCTGGATTCAACAGCAAATGCGGGATTACGGTTTAAAATTCTCATCTACTCCTATTTTTGTTGATAACTCTGCTGCAATTGCAGTAACTAAAAATCCGGTCCAACATCCTAAGACCAAACACATCGGTATTAAATACCATTTCATAAGGGATTGTTTTGAAAAGAACTTAATTGATGTGGTTAAAATTAATACTGATTTTCAACGCGCTGACCTCTATACTAAAGCTTTTGATAAACCACGTTTTCAATATTTATTAGAGGTCAACGGTGTTAAAAAGAAAAGTGAGGTAATTCCTGATGATGAAAATGTGTAGTCCGATGTCGTGTACTTAAATTTTATTTTATTTTATTTATTTTGATTTGTCTATTTGATTTTAATTTATTTAAACTCATGTTCTCTTGCTGTTTATTAAAATCCTAAAATAATTAAACCAGAAATGATTTTAGTATTTTAGGGGGAGAATATGTCAGCAAGTTAACATTAAAAAAAAAAAAAAAAAAAAAAAAAAAATGAGGGAGAAGGAGTATTGAGCTGAAATAAGGTAGATTGTATCTGTGACACCGATTCAATACCTTTGGAAAATGATAGTACACAGGAACAAATCAAGAGGGACTTTAAAATTTAAGTGTTAGTAATGTGCAAAAGTTCAAAGTAATAAATCTGTGTAGTCTAAGCAATACCAAAAGGAAAGATGATAGAAAACTGGCAACTCCTAAGGTGACACAAAGAAAGTAGACTTAGAGGCTGCTAGACCATATATGATATGTTGGTAGATTCAACACAATAGACAACTAGACCGGATTGGTGATTACAAGATAAAACTAAAGTGTTCAACTGACTGTGGGCGTCCATCTTATCACTGGTTAACACAATCAACAATATTCCAATAAGGGGTAATGAGCAATTAAACGCCACAAATGTGTGCGGATGACCATAACTAGAGCAAAGCAAAAGAAAAAATGAAAGACAAATGCAATAAAGCTAATGACTTATGTTGTTGGTGCATTTTGTGCAAAATAAAATAAGCTGCTCTAACAAGGAGATAGGTTATGTGCCTCTCTGCTGTGCGATGGCACTGACCTGAGGATAAGCATAACCTAGATATTCTAGAATTCATTGTTGTTTGCCGCCTCTCTGCTGTGCGATGGCACTGACCTGAGGACAGGCTTCTCTTTGAAAGCTCTAAGAATAGTCTCTTCTTGTAATAATACCCGTAGACCGCTCAAAAGCTCCTGAGGGATGTTGATTACCATATAAGTGTGGGATCCACAAGTGTTAGTTGAAATAATTACACCTAAATAAGTCACCAGTCTGTGTCGAAAGTCTGTGTATGGATTTAAGTGGACAAACATACTGACAATCATTGTGGCTACTTCTCAAAGGTCCAAATCAATGTGAAAACCTAAGAGTTTCAGTATGATTTCCTTATGTTGCTAACGACTCTGGATGAACACCGAGAACTTGAGCATCAAAAGGTTTTATAACAAGTCTCAAATGATTTGAATTACCTGTATGATTCCAAAAATTGAATTGGTCCAGATGTGATCAACCTAAGTTGAAGCTATCTACTCCCGATCCAAATCCCGTAGATATCAATCTCTGGATTTATCTCTCACAAAAAGCCAAAAATATGTCTGATTATGTAATTAGTTTACTTCTTAAATTAGTTCGTTTGTTTTAAGTTTTAACTTGAGTCAGTGTCGGACTACATCAGGAAAATCAGAAGGAATAAACTCACTAAAACGGGTCATGTCTGAGATGACCATATGTTCTTTGAAAAGTTATATCAGTCACGTCTGCGGTGACAAAGTATTTTTAAAAGGGTCACGTCTGAGGTGACCAAAGTGGTTAAAATGATCACGTCTGAGGTGATCAAAGTGTTTTCTAGATTAAAAGGATCATGTCTGAGATGATCAATAGTTCATAACGTTAATTAAACTAATATAAAAGAGTTAATGGTAAATTGGGAAAATAGCAGAAAAATTAACTAAGTATGACCCATTCGCACGAATGGACCATACGTATGGTCTAACCATACGAATGAAGTCCATTCGCACGAATGGAACATACGATTAGTCCAATCGGATGCTTAAATGCGAACGAGTGAGTCAGTCGCACGACTGAACTTCAGTCGGACGACTGGAGAAGGGCGACTGACCCAATCGCACGACTGAGTCCCACTCGCACGACTGAAAGGTGCGAATGAACTCAGTCGCACGATTGGAACTTGAGTGGATATAAATAGAGGGGAGTCGGTCGCAGAGACTTCTCATTCGCAAAATTCCCCTAAATCGCATATAGTACCGTTACTCTGCCCAAATTTTCTCTGCCTGATTTTACTTGTTGATTCTGTGATACTAACAGTCGTTCATCATCTTACAGGTAGTGTGAAGTTCTATTCCATCAAAATCAGCAGAATGAAACCCTAATTGATGAATACGACTGTAACAGGCGAACCGAGACCTTCAAACCCTAATAACCTATTAAAACTAAGTAATATGTTAAAATTGGTTAAAATAGGTTATTAGGGAAGAGTAGGCGACACTAAAGAACCGGTTAATTGAATGTTAAAACGTATTCTGCGTAGATTTGATCTTGGGACGACTGAACAAATGAGACAGACGACTGGTCGTCTTGATGAACTTCAGTCGCACGACTGAAGGGTGCGAATCACTTAATCGCACGACTGAACCATGCGAATGAGACTCAGTCGCACGACTGGTGTAACCGCACAAGAGTTCATGCGCATGAGTCAGTCGCACACTCAGTCGTGCGTATGAGGTCAATCGCACGTCTGAACCTCAATCGCATGATTCAGTCGCACGACTGTCTTCAGTCGTACATCCCAATCGCATGACAGATAATGTTTATTCAAAGTTTAAGTGTTGCTTTATACTCTTAGCCAATGAAACTAACGTTTATGTTATTATGTGTTACAGATGGCGGGTAGTTGGAATATGAGCACTAAGCACAACATTTGTGCTCACCTGGACTTGACTTCCAGGAATGCAGCCGACTTTGCTGGCATTATTACTTTCCTTCAGAGATCCAGGATCGCGTATGCTATATCTACTCCCTGCACACCGTACAGATCAGTGCAGCAGGCCTTTTGGGCTGGCGCATCAGTAGACAGATCCACCGAGCCACACTGCATCAGGAGCTCGATCTTCGGTGAGGCTATCACCGTTTCTGAGGAGGATCTGAGGATAGTACTTCAGTTTGGGGACGATGCTGAGTGTCCCACACGTTTACACCCCCTCACTGTCCGTGGATGCTTCATGAGAGCCAAGTACTCTGGGGACATCAACGCCGGGGTACTCAACAAGAGTAACCTCTGTCCCCAGTTTAAGTACTTGGCCCACGTGCTGCTGAAGTGTATAGCATCACGGAAGGGTGGTTTTGATGAGCTCTCGGACCAGATCCAGAACGCTTACGCAGCGTTGGTGCTGAACCATCCGTTCAGCTTCTCGAGGATGATTTTCAGTTATCTGGTGGAGAACCTCGAGGGGAAGGGGAAGGAAGGCTTCTGTATGTACCCTAGATTCTTACAGATGATCATTGATCAGAAGCTTCCTTCCCTACCGAAGGAGAAGGAGGACGCTGTTATCCTCGAGGTCATGGACGACACGACTCTCGGCAGGATGAAGGTCTACAGGGGGAAGCAGGTGAAGCCCCCTGTCAGGAGGCTGTTTGGGCATCTGGCCCGGGTTGATTATGTGGCGCCAGCGAAGAGGAAGTGGCGCCACGAGGACAGTGACTCAGACGTGGAGCACATTGCTATACCAGAGTCAGACTCTGATGATGATGATAGTGGCGATGCCGGGGATGACATGCCTGCCCCATCTAGAGGCACAGATACAGAGATTATTCCCCCGGGGTCAGCCACTGCCGGAGAGGTCGCAGAGATGGCCGGCTTCCATCAGGAGTTTGTCGCTGGTGACATGGAGGAGGAGGAGTCAGACGAGGAGCCCCTCACCAGGACTGTGGGAAGCAAAGTCGTTCCCACAGACCACGGGCTAAAGGTGGTCGGTGAGCACCCAAGGGACTCCTCGGCGAGAGATACTGACCCCAACTATGTTCCGGGGTCAGGTAGCAGAGTTGCAGGGGGAGCCACCACTTCCTCCGGGACCAGAGGAAGCGGATGGCTCAACCACATGGGATGAAGAAGAAGAAGCGTCGGTTGACCTTCGTGACTACCACTTCTACCACCACAGCCACCACCACCACCAACTGACGTTCCACCCATCACCACAGCCACCACAGCCACTACTCCACTACCACATCCACCACTTTACCCACCACCACTATATCTATCATCCCATCCATCACCAGACCATTCACCCCCACTTCACCACCATCGACCCACCGACCCATATTCACCACAGCCACTGCCACCACCACCACACATCAGGCTGGACCGTCAGCCCAGCCCTCACAGGTACATGGATTCACTCTACCTCACATTGGGGTAGAGGAGCAGCTCTCAGCGCTTAACCGAATGGTTATGCGTCTGCTTGCTGCTGACGAGGAGAAGGCGGCCCAGATCCGCAGACTGACCGACTTGGCTGCTGCCCAATCTCAGCAATTGGCAGAGCAAGCTCGGGTCATAGACCAGCAGAGAGTTGAGGTGGCCCAACTCCAAGATACTCAGGCTCAGTCCGCCAAACGTATTGAGGAGTTGGAGTCGACCAACAAGACGATCATGCTGAGGCTGAAGGGGTCGAAGGATGAGCCCCTGAAGCTAAAGGAGGGTGACGGAGACGACGGAGATGATGATGATGAAGATGAGGATGAGGATGAGGAAGATGATGATGATGAGGAGACAGAAGAAGAAAGGACAGAAGGACACGATGATGATGACGAGGCAGAAGGAGGGGATGCGGCTGCATCGGCCTCTGCCTCAGGTCAGGAGCGCAGATCCAAACGTCGACAAGACCAGTCATCCACTACTTCTGCTCCTCCGAGCGACACACACAGATTCAGGATCAAAGTACTGATTAGATGTTTTATGTGTTTATTTACTTTGTACTTGAATCATGTAATGAAAAACAAATGTATTAAATGTTTTATATATTAAGTTAAGTTAATGTATGTCTGTTTGATTAATTACTAATGATTTATGTGTTGAATGTTTATATCAAACAGATCCAAACTTTCAGAGGGATGAGTTTGACTTTACTCCCCTTCAAATGGTCAAGACTCAGTTAACTATGATTCTTGACCTACAAGGGATAGTAAGACGGTCTGTGAGTTATACCCCTGAAGAAGGGGAGATAATTCATGACCTGTCCGATGAGCAAATAGCTGAAATGTTCAAACTCAATCCCGATGAAATCGTGAAGGATGCTCCAACAGTGGACTCAACCAGTGATGAGGAACTGAACGACATAGATGAGGTTGAGATTGAAGACATCACTGCAGAAGAGTATCCTCAGTACGCTGACGCCGAGGGAAATGTGGTCCCCAATTTGGGTGAATCCCTAGTCAGTGATACTTTTGAGGTACTCAACAAGATGGAGCAAGAAGCAGAAAAGACTGCAGAAACAGCCCAAGCCTCCAATGCAGATGTTGATATTCGTAAGGCTGAATGGGCTGCCTGTTTTGAGGAAGTAGAGCCCAGCGGGCTGCACCAAAGAGAGATGCCTACACAAAGCTCTACAAAGTCAAGAAACACCATAAGGTGTCGGGCAGGATTATCTCTTGGGCATATTTTGAAGACCTTAACGCGTATGCTGTTAAGAGGGAGCAGGGCATAGAGTACTTCAGGTTCCCACATGATCTGAAGACTCTACCTGGTTTTGAGCTCAACCAGCTGGCTAAACTTAAGCTGCTGTATGCTGACCCGAGGAAGATGTCAGGCTGGTTTGAGGCTGCCCTGAGGAAAGAGTACCACACCAGGTGGGTCAACTTCAAACCTCAACAACCTACGAGGTATATCAGACGGTCTGAAGTTGATCCCAGGACTGGAAAGCCAAAGATAGTGCTGAAGTGGAGTCCTCCGCGCACTATGTCAAGAATCCCTCTAAGGGAAATGCCACAGGACTTCACTCCCCACTTCAAATGGTGGTACTACGATTGGAGAACAGCTGAAGCGGTCATAGTTCTGAACAGAGAGGGCCAAATGGATACTATCAGGGTATTCGACCCAATGTGGCTAACCAACTTATCTGCTAATGATGTTTACACATTATATAAGTGGCCACTGTTCTATGACACGCAAGATATTGTACAAGCCCTCCAATTCCAAAACGTCATAAGACTCTGCTTTGCTTTTGAGATACACGCAGGAGTCACTAAAGAGGAGAAGTACAAGAGATATAAGGAGGTTATGCAGAAGACAAGAGAATAGATAGATCTAGGTCCAAGGGGGAGTTTGTTGATACATGTATGTCCCTAGATCATGATTTGTAATGTAATGAACTTGTCTGTCTGATTTTGATGTAATTGTAATTGATTAATGAAATGATATGAATTGGTTGTTACTTGTAATGTTTAATATTTCATTAATGAGTTGTGATTGAATTGATTGGGTTTATGAATGTTTGAATGAGTGCACATTAAGTTATATTAAATAGAACATTCAAACTTAACTTAATGAAGTTCTCATGCGGATGGCCCATGCGAATGGACCACACGCATGAATAACTTCATACGATTGACTCAATCGCACGACTGAACCAGGAGACTGGATCAGTCGTATGATTGACACATAAGATTGACTCAATCGCACGACTGAACACTCAGTCGTGCGAATGGATCAACCGCATGGTTCAATCGCACGACTGAACCATACTTATGGCCCAGTCGCACGATTGAACAATACTAACCTATAAATAGACCCAATTCGTGGGAAAACGTAAGCATTCATCCCATTACGACTCCAGACGTACCCTAGCCGTCCAGAAGCCTCCCAAATCGTTCTCCAAGTTCATAGAACACATCAGATCGGTTCCCAATCGATTTCTGACGTTGAAATCAATTCTTGATTGATTCATCGTGTGTTCTCACTGATTGGATCGCCAATCAAATAGGATTCCGCACTATTTGAGTTGGTTTAACACGCAATCACTAGGTATTTCGTTCAAATACCAGGTCCTAACAATTTCCAAATTTTTGGACTAAGTTTGTAATTTTTAAAATCTGGGGACCAAATTTGTAATTAGATCAAACCACAGGGACTATTTTTGTAATTTTCTCTAAAATATATTAAAATTTTGCCATCCTGTAAGCCTAAATTAACCCTCCTGGACCTTAGGGATGCATACCATAACACCATACAAGCACACACAAGCCCGGAAACATACACGAAACGCATCACACACGTCACACCCAAATGGGTCAAACACACACATACAAAACAGGTTTTCATGCTTTCCAGCCCTAAATTTGGTTGAAAACAATAAAAGTGGGTCCTAGAACTCACACAATCGAGCACAACGTCAAGGCTTCGATTTGGCTTGCCACAACGACGAGTTTGGACACCCGAATCACCCGAAAACCCCTTTTTTCTTTTTTCTCCTTTTTTCTCTTCTCTCTTCTTCTCTAATATGGCTAAATTTTATTATGGGGGAAGAGGGTAAGGGCTGCCTCTCCCTTATATACTCCGCTCGCCCGACTTTCTTTCGTTGGCGAGTTTGGTCCTCGACTTTGGACTTTATTTTCTTTTCTTTCTTTGCCGGCCTCAAAATAAGAAATATCCGGGTGTTACACATCCACTCCTTCCATTAAAAACCTCTTAAAAACAAATATTTTTCAATTTCTTCCTAAAAACACAAGAACACTCGTAATGATAAATATAGAGTATGATTATGGTTTAAAGAGATCCATGCTACTTAAAAATGCATTTTTTAGACAAAATTACATTTCACTTAATTTTATGACACCCACTAGAAGCATTTTTGGTATTTATAATTATGGTATTTATAAGTAAATCTTATTATTTAGTGACATATTATTTAATATGCTTCAAATATTAAATATAAACATTAAAAAAGTAAAATTAGATTATTTATAATACTATTATATATGTATGTCATAGTAAATATTATTATATATATTATTAAAAGCTAAAACAAAGATGTGAAAATGTGATAGCTTTGTAATGAATGTAACAATTGCTTGAACGGATTTGTAATGTGTGAGACATGCGATAGAAAACTTGCGTCTGGAATTTTCCAAAACACTAAAAAATTAGAAAGGATGTGAAAATTTAAATTTTTTGTTAACTTTGGTGTAAAATTATATAACATGAATGTCATTTCTTAATCCTGAAATTGACTCATGTCAGTAGTATTACGTGATGGGTTCGTAAGGAAGGAAATGGTTGCAAGAACTGACTTGCGGCGTTTGAGATGTATGCAGTGAAAGTCGGGTGTTTGAAATATTTTAAAACAATTAAACCTAACCGAAACTAAAAAAAACAAAAGCTACATATATAATATCTACTACTATATAATATGCACAATCTTAAAAATAAGAGTTTTACTACTCTTGATGCACAATCTACAACTTTATAATGCACATAGCCCTCAAAACTAATATATCCCGCCCTTTGTGGATGTGATTCACAATTCAAATTTATCTTGAAACATCACACCTAAATCAAAAAGGCAGGGGCTTTGGAACTCAAACCTTAGAAAGTTCCTCCTCTCTCTCCCACCTAAATCAAGAAACACACGATCGTTGAGGTGGTTCAAGGTTCAAAAGATTCAGGTTTGATTTCATCGTCTTGATTCAATAGCTTGACAAATGTTTAGTCTTCGGAAGACTTCATGTTTGGCTTCGGAAGATATTGGTCTTGGCTTCGGAAGATTTTACACTTAGATTATTTTCTAGTGTATGGTGTAAAACTTTCGAAGCATTTCTTACTTCAGTACTTAGTGCATTTGTTGCATAGAGACATTGGATGTTTTGGTTTGCATCAGACTTAAAGGAATCCTTACAAACTCCCCCTAGGCTGATGCTACCAAAACATTTAGAAGATCTTCAGATGTTAGTGGTCTTCAGTACAATCATGACCATACCCTTCTTCATTAGATGGTCAGGATCATTCAGACCTTCATAGTATCTTCTCATCTCAAAGGATCATGCAAAGGTAAGTTGATTATGTCTTGCCAATATAGACATTCTCAACACCTTGATCTCTGATTACATGCCATCTTTCTGGATTGGTAGAATAAGTCCAGGACAAGATGGGTGTCTCAGCTGTCAGAGGAGTCACTTGCATTGGAGTTGATTGGACTGCCTCATCATGCACTTCTTCAGGTTGATCTGACTCAGCCTGAGGTGTAGAGGTAGATGACTTAGGCTTCTTTTTCTTTGACTTTGGTTTAGAAGCCATTCTCTTCTTCCTCTTAGATGACTTTAACTGAGAAGACTGGTCTGCAGCACCTTGTTGATCATCCTTGTCTTTCTCAGTTGGGTGTTCCTTCCTCACAAGTTCAGAAGGAGAGGGAGTTTGACCCTGCTTTGGATCAAAAGATGAAGTTTGCTGAGGCTCAGCAGGAGGTCCGGGTTGAGGTGTCTCAGGTTGTTCAAACTTAACCTCCACTTCAGATGGGACTTGACTTGGAAGAGAGTGTAAGTCAATCAGTTCACCACTCTTAATCTTCTGCTTGATTACCCTTATATGCTCATCCATTGTGGAGAGACATAGGGCCAAGTCTCCTTCCGGAGAATCCATATAGCTTCAAGAAGCTCATCATCCTTTGTCTATCAGCAGACTTCTTCATACTCTTTTGGATGATGGCTCTTGACTTTGCAGCTTCTTCCTTTAGCTTCCTTTTAGTTGTCTTTCTTTCTTTGACTAGCTCAAGTTCAAGTTGTTTTAAGTACTCAAACTCAATGAAGTCATAGGACAGGGGAAGAAGTGCATCTGCCTGATAGAAGCCTGTGGCACTCAGGTAGTTGATCATTTTGATCCTATCTTCTTCTTTGTCTACCTGAGGTTCTTGTGGAGCCACATCTTCTTGTACAGGGCTTTCTTGAACTGGGGAGAGAGTGGGAGCATGCTTATAGAGTCTTTTTTGTCTCTTCTCCTCTTTGAATTGGAGAAGTAGCCTTGCATCCTCTTTTTCTTTCATCTCTCTTGACACTTCCATGTTAGCCAGTTCATTCAGTTCTTCTAAGGGGAGGGAGATGATTTCATTAATATCATAGTTCCTGGTCTGTAAATAATTAATCCTAACTGCCCTCAACTCATCATCTTGAGTATTTGGTCTGGGAGCAGCCCTGATTGCAGCTTGCATAAAGCTTGAAGACCCAGAGGAACTTTCTCCCCTTAGCTTCCTTTTCCTCTCTCTCTCTTCCTCCTCAATTTCCTCAGGAGTCATAATCCTTTTCCCTTTGTCACCCACAGACCTTTGTGACTCAGGGTGGATAGAGGCTTGGCCTTCATTGCTTGGTGTAGCATCCATGCTCTGGCCAGAGAGAGGCTGAGAAACACCTTCTTCATCAGCATGTCTCAGAAGGAGTGTGACCTCTGCAGGAGTTTTTGATAATGAGACAGGGGTCTCAGGTTCTGCCACTGGGGCCTTCAGTCAAGGTTCCCCTATGAAACTAATCTTAGGGTCCACCTCAACATCCAGTTGACCGATGACATTGCCTGATGCCTAAGTCTCCTTCTTAGAGTGAACTCTACAAGGATCCTGTCTTGGATTCTTTGAGCCAATCTGTCAGCAGTGTCTTGAGTTGCTTTGGATTGACAAGTGGCATATTGACTAGATCCAATCTTTCATAGAAGTTCAAGCTTTGAAATCAAATACTTCTTGTTGCCCTTGAACTCTGTGAAGAATAAGGGCTCTTCTGTCAACATCATACCTCTACCTTATGATGTAGTTTGAAGTTCCTTGTGGTGGAGATGACACAACCCTTGGTATACCTTCCTCAAAGAGACTCCTGATGATAGAGTCTATAGAGTCCACATTAATATGAACTTGAGGAAGTTGCTGAGAATGCACAACTGCAAGTGAGGATGGTGAGTCCTCTATGTCCATTCTCTGTGAAGAACTCCCAGGTTCTGTGGCTGCAGTAACTTTCTCCCTCTTTTTGGTAGCATCACCCACTTGCATAGGTGAGCTGGAGGATAAGTCAATCACTTCCACAGGTTCTTGTGTTCCTGGTTGAGCTCTCCTTAAAGGTCTCTGTAGGATCGGGTTTTGTCACTTAACACTTGTGATTCTCTCAAACTCACTTATAATAACACTTAAATAAGATGAAGCAATGCCTTTAACAAGAGTTGATAATAATATAATAAGTAATCAAGGAACAAACAGAAGTATTTTCAAGGTACTTGTATATATTACTTCTCAACTCAAGATTACAAGACACTTACAAGCATAAAACAAGAGTTACAATGAGAAACTATATATACTAGATCCTACAGCCGGTTATACTTGATACCAGCTGGAAACCTACGACTAAAGCATATACTACAATGCTATAGTTAAGGTATCTTAGATAAAGTATTATCTAAGATATGGTAGTCATGACATGTCCATGACTTACCTTTTGTCACCAACTAAAGATGGCAACTGTACTTAACATATAAAGGTAAACAGTAGATTAAAGTATGGTCAACTACATGGCTTTTGAGAAAACGCCATGCAGTATCTCAGAGATTTGCAGCGGAGTGTCAGACAGACCATACTTATGTCTACTGGATAATAGAAGTGTCTTCCGAAGGTTAACTGGCTTCGGAAGAACAAGTTCTTCCGAAACCACTTATACTTCGGAAGATGCTTCTATGCTTCCGAGGCTTTGAGGACTTCTTTATACTTCGGAAGTTGACTTCAGAACTTTGTCTTTAAGTCTTGATCTTCGGAAGTATCTTCTTTGTCTTCGGAATTTGGAGTTTTCCTTCGGAAGTGTATTTTACACTTAGACTTCGGAAGAGCTCCTTCTTCCTTCGGAAGTTCCACACTTGGCTTCGGAAGTCCTTTGTATGTTGTACTCAAAATCTTCTAAGTGACATAGTTTTGGTTGCAACAGCCTCTCTAGATCCAACAAACTCCCCCTAGGCTGATGCTACCAAAACTTCACTTATTTCTGCTTCTCAAAACTTTCAGCACCAGGGACAAAAGATATTTGTCTGTCTCTCTGTTCTTCCCGGAAGTAGTGCTGAGAAGCTTGTACAAGTAATTCGTGGATAGGAGTTCCAGTCTATCACTTTGAATGACATGTACCCTTTGTTGTGACCCCCTGAAGAGAGTTAGTTGATGGGAGTTGAAGTCATACTCCCATCTAACTATGGACTCAAGTTCAGGACCTTCAACCATTTGAAGAAAGGCTTTGCCTTTGGTTGCTGATCCTTTCCTTTCCTCCTCCTCTCTCAGTTTTAACTCCTCTTCGACCTTGCTTCTGGCAGTAAGCTCGGCCATATGAAGGCTGCCTAGATGATTTCTGATGTGGGCAGCTACATCGGAGTTTGAAGGGTTGGAGAATGGTTTCTCTGCTAACTCAGCAATATCAAATCTGCTTAAGTGTAGCAGAGATGAGGCATTCAGCCTGTTAATCTCACCATTCTCTCTCTCAACAACAAAGTTGTGAGAAGAGTCTTCGAACCTCCACTGGACTATCTTCTTTCTGGGTACAAGAGGTTGTCTTGGTACCCTATCTCCTTTCTTTGTATCCAGTAGAGTCACCAGCTTTCTCCTCAGCTTCTTTTCTTCTTCATTCAATGTATCAGAATTGAGGCCAAGGAGTTTTGCAGCTTGGTCCAAAGTTCCTCTGGGCAGATCAAGAAACTCATCTCTTGTGAGGGAACTTGAGGATCCATCAACATAAGTCAGGTTGACTGAATCCTCCTCACAGGAGATGTCGATCAGAGTTGTGCAGTTGATGAGCTTAGTTTTGATCGCCTTGAATTCCTCCATAGAGAGATGTTTGGAAGGCTGAGGGGATGGTTTGATTGGTTGTTGGGTAGGTTTAGGAGTTTGGGTTCTAGCTAAGGTTTTGGGTTGGATGATGGGTAGTTTAGGTGGTTGAGGTGAAGAGGTTGGTAGGTGTGATGGTGTAGGTTCAGGGGTGAAAGGTTCAGGTTCAGTTTTGATTGGGAAGGGAAAGGGTATAGGTTCAGGTTGAGGTTGGGTTTGGATTTTGGGTTGAGAGGTTGCTTTGAAGGTCATCCCCTGTCCCCTTCTATACATCTCTTTTCTTCTCCCCGCACGAATGTCAGCCTTGATGTCACTGACATGTCGTTGGAGAGTCTTCTCAGACATTGGACCCACCTGCCTGCCAGAGAAGCCATGAGCTTTAAGATAATTCTTCATCCAAGCTTTCTCACCTATCTTCTGGCGGCAGACAGTCCAGCTTCTTCTTCTTTCTTCTTCTTCTCCACCAGCTTCTCCCTTTCGCTCTCTGTTCCTCGTCCTTCTCCATTTGATCTTGCTCTTTGTTGAAGAGCCATAGGATCGTATCACTATTGTGTGGAGACAACTCCTCTTGAGAGAATCCTCTGGAGAGTAGGAAAGTGATCCTTTCTCTCCTGAGCTGCAGATCAGCTTCCCTTTCTTTTCTCAGCCTTTCTTCTTCAAGGCCAACCTTGCAGCCTCTTCTTTTTGCTGTCTTTGCAGCAAGGTTGCCTTTTCAAGCTCTATCAGCTCCTCTAATGGTAGCAGGAGTACATCTTCCGAAGCAGCCCCTAGACTGACAAGTCTATCTATTACCTCCACCCTTCTTCGATGTTGACTGCCTCCTGGTTGGCTGCAGCTGCTTTGGTACTTGCAGCTAACAGTTTCCCAGTTGGTAGTCTACCTTTCCTTTTGAGCTTCTCCAACCTTTCTTCTTCCTGAAGCTCTTCCGAAGTCATCTTCCTCTTGCCTTTTATGTCTTCGAAGTGCTAGACTTTGGGTTCTTGGATAGAAGATCCAGGTTGGGTGGTGGAGGTAGGAGCTGGGGTCAATGCAGATGTTATAGCTAATGGTTGGCTGAGAAAGTCCTCCCTATTAACCTCAGATGCAAGTTCCAGAATTGCATCTGTGACTATTAGATCATCGGAAAGAGAAAAAAGTCCTTCCGCAGCAGCAATCTCAGCTTCGGAAGTTTGAGCTTGTTCTTCCGAGGCTTTGAATTGTGCTTCGGAAGTCTGTGAAACACACCTTCTGTCCCAACTGTTTCAGTTGCTGGGCCATCAGTCCTAGTTTCCCCTTCGAAATCAATCTCAGGTTCCACTTGGGCCTTAGGTTGACCAACTTCCTCAACAGTGGTAGGAGGTGCATTCAACCTCTGAAGCTCTTGAGCTCCAAAGTAAATCACAGACATATCTGGACTGGGCTGTTCTATCAGGGACTTCTAAAAGGAACTTGTTGAAGAACCTATTTAGATCCTGAAGCATCCTTTGATCCACTTGAAAGACAACTGGAGGAGGCTCAGGGAAGATGGCAGCCTTTTTGTCTTGAGCTCAAAGAAGTAAGAGCTTGACTGATGGTATCCTGTCTTTGGCTTTGTCTCTCAACATTCTCCCCCTTTTTGGTAGCATCATCTTGAGAGGTAGATGAGCTAGAGGAAGAGGTCAAGGAGACCTGAACTGGTACATGCCTAACAGATCTCTCAATCTGTGTCTCAGCTAGTTTGGCCTTGAGACTTTCAATCTCAAGTTGCTGAGTGGCAGACCTATCCTCTAAAGTCTTAACCTTTGATTCAGGTTTGAGACTTTAGAAAGTAGGTCTCTAATGGTGAGTTGCATACTTCCCTCATCTTCTTTTGAAGAATCACGGGGAGATGAGGTAACATACCTGGTATGTTCATCCTCACCACCAGATGTGGTTTCTTGGCACCCTGGTTTCCCTTGCACAATGATGTCTCTTTCAGAGGCATCAAAGGGCATGGTTGCCGTAGATTCAGTCTGACTGTCGTTACCACTGTCCTGAGGATCCATTGAGGCTCCTTCAGTAGTGGCAGCTGAATCTACATGAGTCCCCTCCACATCAGTGGGACTCACCTCAGTAGGGCTTTGCTGGTGTGGGCTAGAGACAAGAGGTTCTCTAGGCTCTGTTGATCCTTAATAGGGTGTAGTGGATCAACTTCATCGCCTTTGAGAGACATAGTCTCTTCACCAGCTCCGGTCAATAGGTCAGTGAAAGAAAAGGAATGAAGACCTAAGGACCCGGGACTTTGATCAATGTCAAAAGGCATTGAGCTGTCCCTTTGTGGCTGCTCAGGGGAGTATAGAGACTCACCCTGAGGGCTATCAGCTGGGTTTTGGGCTCATGGGTCTGAGACTGAGGAGACTCAAGACCCATATTGAGGTCAATAGTGAAGGATTGGTGGACCTCTGGCTGAGTGGGAGCCCCTTGTTCCACTCTAGCCTTTTTGGTTTGAAGAGGAGGGGCTTGTTCAATCAGAGTAGATTGAACAAGGGTTCGTTTGGTACGTCTCTGGTAGGTGACAGTGATGGGTGGAGAAGGTAGATTTGGAATGGTGAGGGTAGTTGCTGGTGTGGGTTCATCACCTGTGGGGGTGAACAGGGATGTCACCAGGAGCCATTGGCTCAATCATACCTGGAAGTAGTGCGGTATCCCTTCCAGTGTAGTTGGTAGACACTCTCTTCAAGACCTTGAAGATGGTCGGCCTCATTTGGGGAGCAGACAGAGCAGCTGCACAGACAAGCTTACCCTGATCTAGCTCGCAGTTGATTATGTGCTGGAGAAATCTGGGATACATAAAGAATGTGTCCCTTTGCAGATTTCCCATAAGGTTAGTCAGCACAAACCTTGAGTAGTTGAAGCGGAGGCCTTGTACCAACCCGTGAACTAAGCACCCGAGTTCATAAGGGATTTGATCCCATCCCCCGGATTTGTTAGATAGACAGTGAAGAACCACATGCAGCAGGAACTTCCACTTGTAGGAGAAGTTGAATTTGTAGACCGTTGACCTGCTTACATCTCCACCGTATCCCATTTGGAGATAAGAACTATCTAACTCAGATTTGGGGAATTCCGTCGGTGCGCCTTCATCATGGAGCTCAAGATGCTCCCTGATGATCTGTTCAGTGATGACCCAACTCTTGGCCACAAACACTTGACCTAATAGCACGAACCCCGTTTAGGGTTTCAATCCGACCATTTGCCCAAAATTCGGACATTTGGTTGGAGTAGATGGTAGGGTTTACGGTCAAGGCTGTGTAGTATGAAGATTGGGCTAAGAAAGAAATGATATCAGAGAAGTCATCATCCCTTGAAGAGTCAAGGAGTGCGACCTGGTTGTGCTGAGGGTTTAAGGCCATTTGAGAAAGATAGCAGTAGAAAGTTCTGAGTAAGGTAAATTGGAGAAGAAGAAAGCTTTTAGGGCAGTGAATTTGGTAAAAAAGTGTAAGTGATTAACCGGAAGTATTTAAATGGGTGAAATGGCGGTTTAAAGGGTGGTTTGGATAAGATGATGTGAGGGTTCAGTGGATGATGTGACAAGGGCGGTAAGGTTAGACCATTTAAATAATCCGACATCATTAACAAAATCTTTACTTTTTACAGTGTGGGGCCCAAAGATTTCCGTTACACAGTAAAATCTTTCTTCCGAGTATAATGTATTTCCGAAGGTAATGTTCTCCGAAGGCAAATGTACTTCCGAAGGTAAATTGCTTACTTCCGAGAGTACATGTTGCTTTCAATGGAGTGTATTAAGTGCTTCGGAAGTAGATCTGAGGTGAACTCAATCGCTTCTTCCGAGACTTAACACTCTTCCGAGAAGAAAATTATCCTATGAGAAATTTGCTTCGGAAGTTATGCTAGATATCTTCCGAGGGCTAATTTCTCTTCGGAAGAACTTATACTTAGTAAATTTAAGAAAAGATCTTTTGTAACAGGGCTTAGATTGTTTTGACATAAGACTTTACACATTAAAAAGGTTTTCAATTGAGATTAACTAATCAATGTTTATCATCCCAATAGCTGTAATAAGATATTTAAATCTTTGTTCATCAAATGCTTTGGTGAACAAATCAGCATATTGTTCATTTGAATCAACTTTGATTAGTTTTAAATTTTTTCTCATGAATATCTCTAATGAAATGATACCTGATATCAATGTGCTTTGTCTTAGAGTGCTTCACTGGATTTTCAGTGATGGATATAGCACTGTTGTTGTCAATGTGGATAGGAGTGCTCATGAAGTTGAATCCATAGTCAATCATCTGGTTTTGAATCCACAGCAGCTGAGCACAGCAACTTGCAGCAGCAATGTATTCAGCTTCAGCAGTTGATGTAGAGACACAGGATTGCTTTTTGCATTGCCATGAGATGATCCTTCCACCAAGAAATTGACATCCACCTGATGTTGATTTCTTGTTGATGTTGCAGCCACCATAATCACTATCAGAGTAACCATAGAGATTAAAATCACTATTTCTTGGATACCAGAGACCTAACTTAGGTGCTCCTTTGAGGTATCTGAGGATTCTCTTGACAGCAATTAGGTGAGACACCTTTGGAGCAGCCTGATATCTTGCACAGATGCAAGTTGCAAACATGATATCAGGTCTACTTGCTGTGAGATACATCAGAGAACCAATGATTGCTCTATACTGATGTTGATCAGTATCCTCCCCCTCAGAATCAGGGCATAAATCATGGTTTCTGGGTATGGGTGTCTTTGCTGCTTTACAATCCTTCATATCAAATCTCTCTAAGATATCATTGACATACTTAGATTGATTGATGAAGAACCCTTCCTTCAGTTGCTTTACCTGAATTCCAAGGAAAAGTCCATTTTTCCCATAGAACTCATCTCGAACTTCTTCTTCATAATGCTCTCAAAGTCTTTGCACATTTGGTCATTTGAGGAACCAAATATGATGTCATCAACATAGACTTGAACAAGCAAAATGTCTTTCCCAGACTTTCTAATGAAGAGAGTCTTATCAATGGTACCTCTAGTATAACCATTCTTCAGGAGAAATTGAGACAATGTCTCATACCACAGCCTAGGTGCTTGGTGCAGCCCATATAGAGCTTTATCCAACTTGCACACATAGTTGGGTGTTGTGGGTCTTCAAATCCTGGAGGCTGGCATACGTAGACTTCCCTATCTATATCCCCATATAGAAAGGCACACTTGACATCAAGCTGGTAGACAGTGAAATTCTTGGATGCAGCATAAGCAAGGAAGATCCTAACTGCCTCAAGTCTTGCAACAGGTGCAAAGACATCAGTATAATCAATTCCTTCCTCTTGAGTGTATCCTTGAACCACCAGTCTTGCCTTGTTCTTGATAATCAAGCCTCTGTCATCTCTTTTGTTTCTGAATACCCATTTGGTGCCTATAGGTACTTGACCAGATGGTAGCGGACATAGGTTCCAAACCTTTGTCTTTTGAATTGAAGCAGCTCCTCTTGCATTGATTCAACCCAGCTACTATCTTTCAAGGCATCTTCCACCTTCTTGGGTTCCATTTGGGATAAGAAGCATGAGTACAAGCAGACATTCCCATTGTGAGTTTGTCCCCTTGTTCTCACACCCTCAGAGACTTCCCCTATGATGTTTTCAGCTGGATGAGTATTGTGAATTCTAGTCTTGGAATCACCTCCAGTTGCAAAGATAAGTCCAAGTTGGACATATTTTGCTCAGGAGCTTGAATACTTGGTCCAGCTGTTGTTTCAATCTCATTCAATGAGGACTGATTGAATGAAAGAGAAACATCATCATTTCTTTGCTGTGAAGCATCATTAACAGTTGCCTGTTCCTTCAAAATGCTGCTTCCATCAGCTTGGTGTTGTGCAGGATCACCTGAGGAGATTTGAGATCATCAGGTGAATCCCTTGTTGAAGTTCCACTATTTCTTGAAATGGTTATGCTGTCAGATCTTTCAATAGTGGGAACTTGATTTGTTGTCTCTTGGAGAACTTGGAGCAGGTCTGGGAAGCTCAAACAGTTGATCTTCATCAGAATTGCTTTGAGCACCTGTTCCAGCTGAAACATTCTCACAAGATGGTTTAGAATAGTTTGGAAACAATTCTAAATCAAAAATATGATCAGGGCCATTCCCCCTAACACAAGGAGTGTGCTCATTAACTACAATGTTGGAGGATTCCTCAAATTGTTGGTTTTAATATTATAAACCCTGTATGCTTTAGAATAGGAGGAATATCCACAAAGATAGCATCATCTGACTTTTCAGCAAATTTTGCCAAATTGTCTTTTGTGTTAAGTATGGTACACCTGCTGCCAAAGGACCTTAGAAAGCCAATGAACGGTGGCCTCTTGTTCCATAACTCATAAGGGGTCTTTCCATGTGGCTTTACTACAAGAACTCTGTTCTGCACATAGCATGCAGTGCTGACTGCCTCTGCCCAGAATGTTAGAGGCAGCTTTGAATCAGCTAACATAGTCCGAGCAGCCTCAATAAGTGTCCTATTTCTCCTCTCAGCAACACCATTTTGTTGAGGAGTTCTAGGAGCACTGTATTGTCTGGCAATCCCTTTTGAGTTACAAATGAGTCAAGAACAAAGTTCTTAAACTCAGTCCCTTGATCACTTCTAATTATTTTAACCTTGTGATCAACTTGATTTTCTATTTTAAGAATAAAAGATTTTAAAGTTTCAGCAGTTTCATCTTTAGTTCTTAAAAGAATACCCATGTAAATCTAGTAAAATCATCAACTACCACAAGGCAATATGATTTCCTTCCAATGCTCATTATACTTGTGGGACCAAATAGATCCATGTGCAATAAGTGTAATGGAGTAGTGATAGAGTTAACAACTTGGATTTATGAGAAGACCTGTGTTGTTTCCCTTTCAGGCAAGCAACACAGTTATCTTTGCAGAAAAATTCCTTTTAGGCAAACCATGTACCAAGTTATTTTTAGCCAATTTATTCATTGTCTTAAAATTGACATGACACATTCGTTTATGCCATAGTGTTGACTCATCACTATCAGCTTTGGAAAGAAAGCATGATACTTCTCCCATTGGGGAAGCATTGTTCATATCAAGCTTGTACATATCCCCTCTCCTGGGAGATCTAAGAAGCACCAATTCCTGAGGAATTGTCATCCCAGGTTTGAGGATGATGCACTCATGTTCTGTGAAAAGCATTTGATGCTTTTGATCACAGAATTGAGAAACACTTAACAGGTTGTGTTCAAGCTGTTTGACAAAATTAACTTTGTCAACCTTTAACTTTCCATTGGATATACTTCCTCTGCCAGAAATATATCCTCGGCCTCACCTCCAACTGGACAGGACCTCCATCATAATGTTGAAATTGTTGAAGGAGAGATCTGTTCCCTGTCATGTGCCTGGAGCATCCACTATCTACAATCCAAATGTTGTTATTCTTGTCATATGGATGTCCCTGCACATAAGGTGAGATAATTAGTTTTGATTGGAAACCCAAGCCTTATTGTCTTGGGTTCTTCAATGAGAGTGACATGATTGAACCAAAATTTTGCATGGGGGTTCAATTGATGTCTTTGAAGAAGAGGTTTGGGCTACAGCATCTTCCTTGATCTTCCATTCCATCCCTTGGTTGATCATAGAAGATGAGCTTGATGAAGCTTTTGTAGCTTGGCATTCTTCCGAAGCTTCTTTCTTTTCGAAGAGACCTTCACCACCTTTTCTTCCGAAGCAGTCTTCTTCTGGATGGTTTCAAGGGGACTCTTTTGCGATTCTTTGCAGCTTTAACTTCCGAAAAGCCTTTTCCTTTCGGAAGAAAGTTTTCTCTTCCGAGACAATGCCTTTGTTCCGAGAGAAGCCTTGCTTCGGAAACAAGCTTTCCCTTTTTCATCACTTGAACCATTTGATATGGTCCAAATGTGAAACCTTCCCTGACTCCTTCTCTTTTAACATTATTTGCATAATGTGTGCTAGCAGGATTGTAGTAACAATCTTTAGCCATGTGGTTTTGCAGACCACACATTATGCATGCAATGTTAACTTTCTGGGAATGAGAGGGTTGCTG
Source organism: Flaveria ramosissima (assembly GCA_025215565.1). Taxonomy (NCBI): domain Eukaryota; kingdom Viridiplantae; phylum Streptophyta; class Magnoliopsida; order Asterales; family Asteraceae; genus Flaveria; species Flaveria ramosissima. The sequence continues at coordinate 74,600,481 of CM046040.1, forward strand.
TTTCTTGTTCTTTTTCTCCTCATCAGCAACCTTTCCCTTTAACTTCTGATCCTTTGGTAGGATAGGAGTACTGGTACTGTACTCTTTTCCTGAATCAGAAGGTCCAACCACCTGAATCCTGCTGATATGAATACACCCTTTTGCTTTGGGTCTATCTTCAGTTTGGATTCAGCCACCTTCTTGGCAGTTTTTCTGGCTGCTTTAGCCCTGCTTCTTCTGGCTTTGGTGGTCAGGGTTTGATCATCATTGGCTGGGGAGGGCACAATTACCTGTTCCTTCCCTGTGATGGTCATGGTCTCCATAGTTGCATCACTCTTTGACTCTTTAGAAGGTGGGTCAACAGATGGAACCTCTTGCTCTTCAGTACCACACCTTGGTTGTCTTACAGACTCATAAGAGTGTGGTGGAGCAATTTCATTGGTTCCCAACCCACTTTTGTTTTGATAACAAAGTTTGGAGTGAGAGGATGATGCAAGTATGGCTTGGAAGTTTTGCTCGGAATAGCATACTTCCTGGCTTGAGCCTCAGCAGTGACAAGCTGGGCTTGAGCCTCAGTCAATTTGGATATTAAATCCTTGATTTGAGTCTTGTAGTTGGTGTGTTCATGTTTTAAGAGGGACACAGTTTTCTCTAACTCCTCAATTTTCTTTGGTAGTCAGATTCAGCCCTTTTAAAGTCAGATTTTAAAACATTTAAAGACTCAATATCAGATTTAATTTCCATATTGTAGTCCTGGTACAATTTAACCTTAGCAATACAAGCAGGGGTACAGAGATGTTCATATACCTTATTTTCATCTGTTCCTGCCATGAGTGCTTGAGCAGGAGTCACATCTTGAACCATGAAGCTCCAGTCAACTTCTTGAGCCATTGCTGCTGTTTCAGTTGACTTTCCGTTGGGCTTTGGTGTGGAAGGATGTGTGGAGGCCTGTGAGGTTCCCGGGTTGGACTTGGGAGCCTTGCATTCCCTTGCAAAATGGCCAAGCTGGTTACAGTTGTAACATTTAGCCTTGCTTTTGTCAAACCCAAACTTGCTAGTGATTGGGTTTTGAGGGAATTGCCTTCCAGTTCTCTTAAAGAACTTCTTCGCTCTGTAGGTTAGAAGAGCCATTTGTTGGACAATGTCCACATACTCTATGTCATCTGGACTGAAGCACTCAAGATCATCAAAGCAGAATTGATGATCATTGGAGTGTCCACTCCCTGAGACAAATGCACAGCCCTCCTGAAAGGAGCTTTGCTGAGCTTGATGAGACCTTGGAGTCTCAGGGAATGTGATGTAAGGCCCAGATGAACAAGATGGCTGCTGGGTGTATGACAGGTACTGCTGAGACTGGGAGATACCTGAGCCTTCAGCAACCATTAAAGCGTTGCTAGCAGGAAGGCTCAAGGGTCTGCTTGCTTGGTGACCCTTCTTGCTTTCCATTTCCAAACGGTATCCATCAAGGATCCCATAGAGTTCGGTCATGGTGAGTGTTTAAATTCTCTGTTCTCTTGATGGAGACACAGTAGAAAGTCCACTCATTGGGTAGAGCACTCATAAACTTTCTGGTAAGGTCTCTAAGTTCTTGAGTGATTCCCACAGATTGAAGGGAAGAGATAAGATCCATATACCTGAAATATTGCTGGCTAAAAGTTTCTCCAGCAACATAGGTGAAGTTCTCAAACTGCTGCTTCAGTGAGTCCTTCTTTGAATCATTCGAGCTTGAGTACATTTGAGCAAGAGCATCAAAGAGTTCTTTGGCTGACTTACAATGCTCAAACCCCACCATGATGGAGTTTGGGATTGCAGTCATAAGAACAGTCATAGCATTGCTGTCTATGTCAAGCTTCTTCCTGTCTTCATCGGAATAGTCTTCAACGGCCTTCTCGATCATGGCACCGTTTCCACCAGCAACTTTTGGCTTGTACGGGCCATTAACGATGGACTTGCCACATCTTGCTATCCTGGTATCTGATGAAGCCTTCCATTCTTCTGCTCCAAGACCTGAAGTTTTCAGGGTCGATGATGGGAGCTTTGGTCATCGTTCCCATTTCAACTTCAGATTTGATGAGGGCCATTTTTGAGTGAGGTATAAGGAGGAGTGAAAAACTGGTTGATTAGGATGGTAAGATCTCACAATCAAGAGCCTAAAAAGCTCTGATACCAATTGCAGGATCGGGTTTGTCACTTAACACTTGTGATTCTCTCAAACTCACTTATAATAACACTCAAATAGATGAAGCAATGCCTTTAACAAGAGTTGATAATAATATAATAAGTAATCAAGGAACAAGCAGAAGTATTTTCAAGGTACTTGTATATATTACTTCTCAACTCAAGATTACAAGACACTTACAAGCATAAACAAGAGTTACAATGAGAAACTATATATACTAGATCCTACAGCCGTTATACTTGATACCAGCTGGAAACCTACGACTAAAGCATATACTACAATGCTATAGTTAAGGTATCTTAGATAAAGTATTATCTAAGATATGGTAGTCATGACATGTCCATGACTTACCTTTTGTCACCAACTAAAGATGGCAACTGTACTTAACATAAAAAGGTAAACAGTAGATTAAAGTATGGTCAACTACATGGCTTTTGAGAAAACGCCATGCAGTATCTCAGAGATTTGCAGCGGAGTGTCAGACAGACCATACTTATGTCTACTGGATAATAGAAGTGTCTTCCGAAGGTTAACTGGCTTCGGAAGAACAAGTTCTTCCGAAGCCACTTATACTTCGGAAGATGCTTCTATGCTTCCGAGGCTTTGAGGACTTCTTTATACTTCGGAAGTTGACTTCAGAACTTTGTCTTTAAGTCTTGATCTTCGGAAGTAGCTTCTTTGTCTTCGGAAGTTGGAGTTTTCCTTCGGAAGTGTATTTTACACTTAGACTTCGGAAGAGCTCCTTCTTCCTTCGGAAGTTCCACACTTGGCTTCGGAAGTCCTTTGTATGTTGTACTCAAAATCTTCTAAGTGACATAGTTTTGGTTGCAACAGCCTCTCTAGATCCAACAGTCTCCCAGCTAGTTTTTCCTTAAGATATGAAATCTGAAGTTGTGATCATTGAACCCTGTTTTGTAAGGGAGTCACCTGAGATTCAGGTGACTAACCTTAGAGACTAAATAGGAGCATGTTTTTTGACAGTTTTTGCACCTTTAGTCTCAAATTCCCCCCTCTTCTTCATCAGAAGAATCATTGGGGATGAGATGATTGGACCAAAGTCCTCTCTCTCACCACCAGCTTGAGGTCTTGGCTGCTGTTTTTCCTCTGCTTACTAGCAATATCAGTTGAGATGTCATTGGGCAGAGTTGCCATGGTTGAGTCTTAATGATTTAATCATTGCAGAAGTGAGAGCCTCTTCCATATGACATCCTGAACATGTTCAGAAGTGTCCACCTCAGTAACAGGTGACTGATGTGGGCTAGACTGAGGAGAATCAGAGGTACTCATCTCTCTTTGAGTAGGGGAGGAGAAGAGAGACTCATGGTACTCACTGAATCCTAAGTCTTCATCAGTATAGAAGGATAGGTTGGGAATGGGTTGATTTAGATCTAAACGCTGTGGATGGTAACTGTCCCCTGAAGGTTGTTCACTTGAGTGTTGAGACTCAGAGTGAAGGCTTAAGGCTGTTGGGCTTGTGAGCTCATCAGGGTGAGCATGAGGAACCAGCCCTGATAGTTGAAGAAATGGGAGTGGTTTGCTCCTCAGGGGAAGTGGGAGCTCTAGTGTCCACTTCCTCCTGTAAAGTGAGTATATGGGGACCTGCACAGACTCAATAGCTTGAGCAGGGGTTCGTATGGATTTTCTTTGGTAGGTGAGGGTTATTTGTGGTCTTTTTAGTGGTAAGGAAGAAGAAGGTGTGGTTTCAACACTAGCTTGTGTTGCTAGGTTGTCACCTTGAGTAATGAGCTCTAACATTTTGGGGACTAGGGCCGTTTCTACCCCTGAGAAGCCTACAGTTGGCTTCTTCATGATTTAAAGATGCCGGGCTTCATCTGTCCCAATTAAGAATATTACTTGTTTCCCTCAACTGTGAGCCCAGTTCACAGTTAAGAATGTGCTGAACATATCTAGGAAACATGTAATACTCTAAGGAGTCCAAGTTTGCAAGTAAATTGGTATAAACAAATTGAGAGTACCTGAACTTGACCCCTTGAACCATTCCATGCACTATAAAGGAGAGATCCTCAGGAATCTGGTCCACCCTCCATCTTGTTTGACAAGCTGTGGATAACCACATGGAGCAGGTATTTCCACTGGGATGAGACCTTCCCTTTCCTGAAGGTCTTTACAGAGAAATCTCCCTCATAGCCCATCTGCTCAAAGGAATGATTAACAGCTTCCTTTGGGAAGGACAACTCACCTTCTTCATCATCCAGCTGCAAATGATGGTTGATGATGGCCGGAGTGATGAAGATTGTCCTCCCTTGCACTGTGGCAGACAGTGCCTTCTCCCCATCCATAATGACCTCTTGGCAGGTCTTCCAGAATTCAAGCAAATGATCCTCATATAGAGTAGGATCAATGGTCAGGGAGGTGAAGTAGTTGGATAGAGTAGATTGGCAGATCTCTGAGAAACTTGCATCTTTCTCAGAGCTTAACAGAGCAACCTGATTGTGTTGCCTGTGAAGTTGCATGGAGAAATCTGGGTTGTTTCTGCGGTTAAGGTTGGCCATTTTAGAAGCTTAAGGTTGAAGAAAGGTAGAAAGCAAGGTGGTTTGGGAATTAGGTTTGAGGAATAGTGGAATTGAGGAAGATAATGAGGAAGAGGGGAAACCGTTTGGTATTTATGTGAAAGGGATTTGAACCAAAGTTAATGAAAGAGGATAAACTTTGAAATCCGAAAGTCGGTCCCACCTCTGAAAAAGTAGTTTACTTTTGCTCAGAAAGTAGTTTTCTTGGAATTCGAAAAGCTTCCGAAGGTAAATTATCTTCGGAAGTTTTAATGAAAAAGCTTCCGAAGCTAAATGGCTTCAGAAGATTTCTTGAGAGTCTTGAAAATTTTGCTTCGGAAGAGAAATAAACACTTGAATGCTTTGTATAAGGAACAACAAAGCTTCCGAGAGTTAATTTTGCTTCGGAAGGAAAAAGTCCTTAAAAACAATAAGTGTCTGAGATAAGAATTTAAGCTTCGAAAGATAGATTAGACTTCATCCGAAGGTAAAATTTCTTAGACAGTTATTTATTTTGAAGACATGATTTTCTTCCGAAGATAAAATTTTATCTTCCGAAGGATCAGAAAATTTTCAAGAATCTAAGGAAAGTCTTCAAAAAGAATTTTATATCCAAAGAAAAACAGAGCTTATGAAAGTGATGAACTAGACAACTTAGGACACACATATTTTAGAAATAATTAGAATTAGTTTTAAGAAAATGATCTATTCAAAGTTAATCATCCCAATAGCTGATATCAGATATTTAAATCTCTGTTCATCAAAAGCTTTTGTAAACAGATCAGCATATTGTTCATCTGTATGAACTTTGACTAGTTTAATTAATCCCTTTTCATAGTTATCTCTTATTAAATGATACCTGATATTGATGTGTTTGGTCCTTGAGTGCTGCACAGGGTTCTCAGTGATAGAGATAGCACTATTTGTTGTCTATGTGGATAGGAGTCTCCTTGAAGTTAAATCCATAGTCCAGCATCTGATTTTGAATCCAAAGCACTTGAGCACAGCAGCTTGCAGCAGCAATGTATTCAGCCTCAGCAGTTGATGCAGACACACAGGATTGTTTCTTGCATTGCCATGAGACAACCCTTCCACCAAGGAATTGACATCCCCCAGATGTAGACTTTGCAGTCATGTTGCAACCACCATAATCACTATCTGTATAAGCATACAGATTGAAGTCAGGATTCTGTGGGTACCATAAACCAAGTGTTGAAGCACCTTTGAGGTATCTTAGAATCCTTTTGATGGAATGAAATTTATGTTTTTAATGTTTCCGCTGCAACTATTTATGAAAGTAAAAATGTAAATATATGTTTTGAGTGCGATGAATGACCAGCTGTAAGCGTCCCGGAAACGGGGCCTTACAGGTGATGAAGAAAACAAGACATTAGAGAGATCTAGGTCCAAGGGGGAGTTTGTTGATACATGTATGTACCTAGATCATGATATGAATGTAATAGATCTTGTTTGTCTGATTTTGATGTAATGTTTGGAATGTTAATGAAATGATATTGGTTGTTTGTGATATATAATGTTTAATATTTCATTAATGAGTCGATGTTGAATTGGTTAAATAGGTTTGTGATTGTTTGAATTGATACACATAATGTTATATAAATTAATACATTCAAACTTAACAAAATGAAGTTCTTATACGAATGGCCCATACGAATGGACCATACGCATGAATAACTCCATACGAATGACTCAGTCGCACGACTGAACCAGGAGACTGGATCAGTCGTATGATTGTAACATAAGATTGGCTCAGTCGCACGATTGAACACTCAGTCGTGCGGATGAATCAACCGCATGGTTCAATCGCACGACTGAACCATACTAATGGTTCAGTCGCATGAATGAACAACACTAACCTATAAATACAACCCAATTCGTGGAAAAACGTAAGCATTCATTCTATTTCGACTCCAAACGTACCCTAGCCGTCCAGAAGCCTCCAAGTTCATACTCCAAGTTCATAGAACGCTGTATATCGATTCCTAATCGATTCTTAACGTTTGATTCAATACTTTATTGATTCTTCGTGCGTTCTCACCGATTGGATTGCCAATCAAATAGGATTCCGCACTATTTGGTTTGGTTTACACGTTAATCATTCGGTATTTCGTTCAAATACCAGGTCCTAACAGCTAATCGATGCCTATGTTCGTGTTCGTTTCAGGAGCAATTGGGAGTTGCAAATGATTAATATTAGTTAAATGACCGTGTAAGCTAAATTAATTGGATTATTATTAGTGTTTAATGGTTGAATGGCTATACGATTAAGAAAGTTTCGGTTATTCGATCGTTGGACTTTGTAACTGAGGATTAAATGTGTTTAATTGATGTGTACGAGTTCGAAACGGTCCCGGGCAGCGACTATAATCGATTAGGGCATCGAATTTGAGGATTATGCGTGGTTTTGGATGTCGCCGGAGGGTCGCCGGCGATGACGTGTGTGTGCTGCCGGAAATACGGGTAGAGGGGGGGGGATTTGGGTTTGATTTTCAAGAATTACACCTTTAGCCCCTATAATTTTCAATGCTTATTATTTTATGCTCAAACTTTATTTTCAAAGTTTCTAAATTTACAATAAGGCCCCTTAAACTTAGTTAAGTTTTAACTTGTTAATTCTTTTATATCTTATCAATATCATTATCATTATTAATATTAGTATAATTATTATTATCATTATTATTATGATTATTATTATTATTATTATTATATTATTGGTCATATTATTATTAATATTTTTATTATTATTATTACTAATATTATCTTTATTAACTTTTACTATTATTTTTAGTATTATTATTATATAACTTACTATCTTTTCTTGTTAATATTATTATTATTAAAATCTTTATTATGATTGTTACTTATTTATTAACATTATCAATTTTCAAATTAAGTAAATTAAAGACAAGTTAAAACAATAAGCATAAGTAGCCCAAAAGTTTCATAAATGCCAACAATAGTCCTTACAAGAATTAACGATGTTAAGTTTTAATTTAACTAAAAATTCAAGATGTTACAATACGTTATAGGTTTTGCGTATGCAGCTTGAATCATAGACAACTGAGATGTTCATCCATATAATCTTTGATGGCTAGCATGAGTTACCTTTAGGGTGATTACTTATTAACCTATTTGGTATTTGTGTAAACGTAATTTAGTTAACGATTTTGTAAAGTTCTTGAAATTCAAGATGCAAATGTTGTTAAGAAAGAAGCAGTACCACGAGCACTCTTGGCTTCATGCACACTCTTTTTCCCAGGCTTTAACTACCTTTTGTTACAAGTACTCATGGGTTTTTTTAACATGGCAGGAAATGATTTGTATGGAAATGAATGGTGCTACATATTTTGAGGCAATTAGCATCACTTTATAAATGATGATGGTTCAAAAGTTGTCAATATTAAATGTGATTTCCTCTCATAATAATCGGTAATTACATTGCTTATTATTTCCGTCAATTTCATTTCTCAGCAATTATTAGTAATGAATCAGTATCGATTTCATTCAAATTTGTTTCAATATCGATATTATTATAGCTTTTTAAAGGCTGTTTCTTGATCAGTTTGAGTCAATTATATACCCTGCAACTTATTGTAACACAACAATGGCCAGTGTATATCGATTTTTCGATTGTAGGATTCAATTGGAGGTATTATTGTGTTGTTTTAATTGTGCAAATGAGACCATTGACCCCACAACCGAAGAGCTTGTATGCAAGGCAACTCTCGAGCATGGTGGTTCTTGATGTCAAATTCAACATGGCAAATGTGCTGTGCACTTTGTTTTTGTTAAAAGCGTCATAATATGTACAAATTGTATGTAACATATGTTAGTATGGGTCAAAACAGATTATGCTACCAGCCTAAAAACTACAGTCCAAACAAATTTTTTTATAGGGGTCAAAATAAGTTAGTTTGGGTTACATGACAAAACGAATAGTTTTTATACGGGTCAAAATGGGTTGGATTGGGTTATATGTCAAGTAATAATTTTGTACGGGTCAAAATGGATCTGATTACGTTCCATCGAATAGTAAAAATATAATATCTATTTAAGTGATATAGAGGTATTGCAACATGTTGCTACACGAATATTAATCAAGGGATTAAGACTCGGGAGCAGTGCGTAAATGAGTTTGCTGTTGTGGATTAGGCAGGGGCTTTGGTTACTGGGAAAGCGGAATGCAGCTGGAAGATGGGATGCGACTGGGCTTGGGCTTCACTGAGCTGGGCTTCAGATGGACTTGGCTTCGTCTGGGCAGAGTACCAGGAACCTGGCTGAGACTTGACGTGAGCTTCAGCTGACTGGAATATCTGCGAGACAACAACAACACCGTGAGCCTCGCCTCGGACAGAAAGGGATTTCTCCCCGAGACCACACTCCGGCGTGAGAATAAGTATTTGTATCGAGAGAGCTTTTAGAGGGTGAATAAGTAAATGACTCGTAACTAGTGTTGTGTGAATGTATGTGTGTATTGATCTCAATCTGGTTCTTCCTGTGGAAATCAGAAGTATTTATAGTGTTGATACATGGAGACTAAGCATAACATGGTTCTATTCTTGGAAACCTGTGGTCAATGATCTGGGACTGAAGTTTCCTAGCTTAGAGTTTCATACACTTCTGGTGTAAAGGGTTTCTGACTAACATTAATGAGGTTTGTCTTGATAGTTGACCTGGGGATATGGGGGCTGTTCTGACTTCCTGGTATTGTTTTGGCATTACTTGTTTTGTCTCCTTTCTTATTCCTTTGCAACCAATGAATGGCTTCCTTGGTTGCCAAGTTTGCATAAGAGTTTTCATAAGTGTTGGACATGAGGTCTTCGTCAAGTTAAGTATTTGTCTTGCCTACTGATGCAGCTAGCCGCGGCACTGGTTCGCCTCACAGCCGCGGCACTTGGGGTATAATGCAGTTAGTCGCGGCACTGGGTTCGCCTCCCAGCCGCGACACTTGGGGTATGATGCTGCTAGCCGCGGCCCTGGGTTCGCCTCCCAGCCGCGGCACTTGGGGTATGATGCAGCTAGCCGCGGCCCTGGGTTCGCCTCCCAGCCGCGGCACATGGGATATAATGTAGCTAGCCGCGGTATCCCCCTTAGGGGTGAGTCGCAGATCGCGGCTTTGTTGACGGTGACGGTCTAGGTGTAATGTCATCCTTTGTATCGTTTCTGGTTTTATATGATTTTTGGGGTGATACCCCTTCACAACATATATATTCTAAATGTTAAAAATATACGATGTCCGTCAAAATGGAGCGACTGTTGATATTTATTTAGATGAATCATTGTGGTTAAACCATGTTTGTTGTTATTTATTTGAGATCATTAAGGCTTATGACATACATATATTATGCGAGATTGATAAATTAACAGAAAAAGAATAACGCGTTGTAAATTGTAATTGCCGTCGTATCGCGCGGGTCCCCTACTAGTAGAATTACGTAAGAATGTTTAGAAAACAACAATTTAGACGCATGAAACGTAATATCATACCCTGCCATGAAACGTGGGTTCTTTACTACTTATAAAACATTTAAGATTGACAACTAAAGTTAAGACACTACAGAAAATATGTCATCCCACATTAGTTGTATAGATCCAACTTCTATATAAAAGATCTTTGCCTAAAGTTAAAAGAGAATGAAATGTTTTTTCATGAATGTCTTCTTCTATGTCATTAAAAATAAACTAAAATTGATAAAAACAATTTGGTTGTCGAATCGGCCATGCCAGATCACCAGTGACTCCCTGTTAAACCAACAATCCCGTTTTTTATTGCTAGCGTAACAAGAAAGATTTAACCTAAAATACGAAGTTTTACAAATTTTTATACACAACTAGGGCTGTAAACGAACTGAACGTTCAACGAACAGTTCGTGAACCGTTCTTCGTTTATGTTCGTTCGTTTAGTAAATGAACGAACACGAACAAGAAAATTCTGTTCATTTAGTTAAACGAACGAACATGAACACAAGCCACGTTCGTTCATTTATGTTCGTGAACGTTCGATAATGTGTTCGTTTATGTTCGTTAGTGTTCGTTCGATAAAGTGTTTGTTTATGTTCGTTAAAGTGTTCGTTTATATTCTTAATTATTGTGTCAGTTATTTTTATGACTATTATATCAAGTATTTTTTGATATTTATGTTAACTACTTATTTATTTTTGATTAATTTTGTGTAATCTTTGTAATAAATATGTAAATTTTATTCTAAAATAAATCTATAATAATTTGTATCCGTCTGTGTTTATGAACTTTTTTGTGTTCGTCATGTTCATGAACAGTTGTTTGTGTTTGTTTGCTTTTGTTTGTGTTCATTTACGTTCGGTAAGTGTTCGTGAACAGTTCATGAACATGTTCATTTTCTTAATGAACGAACACGAACAAAAAATTCCGTTCGCTTAGTGTTCGTGAAATGAACAAATTTATTTCTTAACATAATCGCACCTTACAAGGTCTCACTCAGCAGCAGTTATAAACTATAATACAATACCTGTGTTTGAATCGACCGAATGAAAACATTCTTCCCCGTTTAAAAAATGGACTCGTAAAACAAATCTCATGTAACCCTACACTTTGATTCCATGATCGAAGGTTTCAAATTCACCCAACGAATTTCACACACAAAGATGAATCAGTTCCACTTTCACCACTAACAAACATACACCATTATTCACCTTCAACCTCTGCATCAATGCAGCAGATTCTCCCACCATCAATCCCCCTTCGTAACTCAAACATGTCTGCAATCGTCACCGGCGATCGCTATCTCGAATCGCTAGTCAAATTCGTCGACAAACAAGCCGGTCCGTTGATCGAAGGCACCATTGTGTTGAAGTTGAATCCAATCGGCCTTCACTACGTTCAATCGAGGCTCGAATCGTTGTCGGAGCTTGAACGCCTCCTCGCCGGAGCTCCGGTGGATTACCTTCGCGCGTATGTCTCCGACCTAGGCGATCACCGGGCGCTTGAGCAGCTCCGACGGATCCTCCGGATACTTACGTCGCTCAAAGTCGTATCGGTTCTTCCACCGCATTCACGGAGAGATCCTACGCCTTTGTGTCTGTTGCCGTTTGGTCGATTGAAGGTTCTCGAGCTTCGTGGATGCGATCTCTCCACCTCTGCTGCTCGAGGACTTCTGGAACTTAGGCATACTCTGGAGAAGATTATCTGTCACAATTCAACTGTAAGATTGATTTTCCATATTGTTATGAACTCAATTGTTCGATTATTACAGCATCTGACTGATAGATTGTGAAGTAGTGGTTTGACATGGTTTTCCGTAATGAATAGGACGCGCTTAGACATGTTTTTGCTAGTAGGATTGCTGAGATAGATTACTCTCCTCAGTGGAAGCGCTTAACGTTTGTTTCTTGCGCTTATAATGGCTTGGTTTTGATGGATGATTCGTTGAGGCTTCTGCCTGTTGTTGAGACGCTTGATCTAAGTAGGAACAAGTTTTCTAAAGTGGATAATCTGTGGAGATGTAGCAAGTTGAAGCATCTGGACCTTGGTTTTAATCAATTGAGAACAGTTGCATCATTTAGTAAGGTGAGGTTAATTGACGTTTTTTAAAATTCTGCAGTTGTTGAGTTACTGTGTATTTACACGGAATATTGTGTGTTGTTATGAATCAAATGCTAAATACATGTTGAAGCAAATGAGTTGGATGCTTGTCCGTCAATCTAATCAATATGCACAATCGATAAGTAGTATGAATCTTTGTGGTAATTCAATGGATAAACATGTTCATCGGTATACATAAATCATGATTTACTGAACGGCTGCACCCAGTTACATTATCTATACGACTATACTTATAAACAACTTTTTCTTGTCTGCAACACTCCCTTGGACGTTTGTTATTTTGACTTCGGAGAGTTTTGTAAGTGATTTTGGAAGAGAAGTTTAGTTTGAACTTTGAATCTAGAAGATTATGTTATGTTTGCGAGTATGATTAACAAAGAAGTTTAACATTGAAACTCTACTGTTTATGGAACATGCCTCATTTAAAGTTGAGTGGTCATGGAAGGAAGTCTTCTAGTTAAAATGTTTCAAAGTTGCTAAACTTACATCAAGTTTTGTTAAAGAAAAGACATCAAGTTTAAATTGTTGGTAGGGGATATGAAAATATTGGTGGTTGAATATTTCATTCTATACTCGTGCAGTTTGTCCCCAAAAGATGGTAATAACTTGTTATGAAGAGTAGTTTTGTTACAAAAGCCTGATTAAATAAGCATTCTATATGTTTTTGGCAGTTCTAATAATATGGTTTTGCTTTGGGATAGGTGGCCCTAACCATTGAAATAGTACTACAGCAACTAACTGATCATAAAGAGAATGAAACTATTTAGTTCAGCTGCTCTTTGGCTATTGTGTTCACAAACACTATCAAGTACATATCGCCCTCTAATTTGATTGAAATGTAAGCACACACAACTAAGTCCAGCTCTGCATGAAAGTAATCCTCTGGCATGTGATGGTTGGGCCAAAACCTAGTGATATAAACACTATATAACCTAAATAGTTGATCATTTTAAAGAAAAAGGAATACACACTCGTCCTGCTTTTGTGAGGCAGTAGCCTTTTCTATATAACCTGCTTTCAGTAGTTCTGTTCTCTCTAATGGAGCTCAACTGATTCGTGGACCAATAATCAAATCAAGCATATCAAACAGACCTTATAATCCCTATTTATTAAGTTAAAATTTTATGGAAATAATTACTCTTGGAATATTATCGTGTAAGGAATTATGTTCTTGTATGCAGGTGTCATGTCAAATTGCAAAATTGGTGTTGCGGAACAATGCTCTGGCTAGCATTCGTGGGGTGGAGAATCTAAAATCACTGGAGGGGCTTGATCTTTCCTACAATATTATTTCCAACTTTTCAGAACTAGAGCTCCTAGCTGGACTTACATCGCTTCAGAATTTGTGGTTAGAAGGAAATCCAGTATGTTCTGCCAACTGGTACAGATCACACATGTATAGCTTCTTCTCTGACCCTAATAAGGTAAGAAATGCATGAGAAGAATCTAACCTTGTTTATTATTATTTGTCTAGTTTGTCATTGATGCTGCATCTAGTGCTTTTCTAATGTGTACATTGCAGCTGATATTAGATGACAAAAGGATCTCAATTAGAGAGGTCTGGAAGCGACAGATTATTATTGCCCGTAGGCATAACCAACCGGCTAGCTTTGGATTTTATTCCCCAGTCAAAGATGATGCTGAAGGAGAAGGGAGCATTAACACAAAAATGGTGGGTAATTAGTAAATTGGTTTTTGGATACTGTAATTGTTAACTTTGTTGGATGGGTAGTGCTTGATTGGATATGTTTTTGAAAGTTATTATGTGATATTATATAATCAAAATCAAGTAATCAACTTTGATAGAATGGGTTGTTGGAAATAGTGTTTGGATGTACTTGTGTTGTTTGAGGTTATAACAATCAAACTCTGATTACTTAAGTAACTAATAGATAACATGACCAGAAAGGACATTCTTGGAAAAATAATGAGGCATATGGTGGAATTTGAGTAATATCAATTTAGGTTAAATGAAGGGTAAATAGGTAAAATTTATTTTCTCTTTCAGCTATTATTTTTTTAACTTTTTTTTTTGGATCCGGCATGCAACTGATTTTTCAACACTAATTTTTAATAAATTCAGACAATTAGAAGCAGAATCAGTTTATGATTTAAAGGCTGATTATTACGACTTGAACCAAGAAATCAGTACAAAACACAAATCCAAACACCTCTTATAGTTTTCTTTGTAATTTAAATACTTGGTACAAGTCTAGGTAACATGAAAGGAAAGAAAAATATATGGGCCATGATTACTTTTTTTTGACTTATTTTTCAGAGGAAGTTATCTCGTGTTGCAAGCATTGAAAGTGAAACAAGCACTATTGTATATTCTGATAATGACTCTATTACTTGTGATGACGAGGATCGAGGCAAACCAGAGAATGGTGATTTGAATAAGGAAGCTGAAATTGTTGATTTCATTAACAAAATCGAGGTGATGAAAAGAGAGCGTTCATCTTTGTGGCTCGATGAGTTTCATAGGTGGATGACTTATGAATCTGATGATCATATGAAAGGCAATATGCGAAGTGGGATTCCCTTGATTCCAAGCAAAGAAAAAGATTTGAGAAAAAAGAGGAGGTTAAAACATTTTGGTAAAAAAACAAGATATATATCGGGTTCTGCTGATGTATTTGAAGCTGACCACCATTTGGAACTTCAAGAATCTTATTATCCATATGATGATTTGTCTGTCAATACTGTATCACATGAAATAAAAAATGGGTCTATTTCAAATCACATGAAACTGAAATCCTGTTATAATGTAAGGGATAATCCCACTAGAAATATTCAACCACCAGAAGTTGAGGGGACATGTTCAAACAATGGTATCAAAATTAATAGACCTGAAATGACAATCTTGGATACTGTGAGTGATATTATTGAAGCTCATTCACCCTCAGTTTATACAGGACCACCACCTCATTATCAAGAGGACATTCTTCATCGCCGCCATAACTTGGAGGAAGAATTTCTGCAGCTATCTGCTGAGTCATATTCTGTAGCATCTTCAGAAAGTTGTACGGGTGATAGTGGAGATGACCATGTGGAAATTGGATCAGATATACATAATGAATCTACGACTGCTGAGCTTACAAGAAGTATGGATAACTTATCGTTTTTCTCTTGTGAAGATTTACAGAAAACAATAGAAAACGACTCATGTTCTGTAAAGTTTGGGGATTCTGAACAATTAGGCAGAAATAGTTATGAAGGAAGTCTGCATGATGGTGAAATTGTTGGTCTCCCAACGCAAGAAGCAAATTGGTTGGACCAAAAAATGTGCAAAAGAAAACCAAAAACAAGAGTTGTTTCTCTAACAGAAAACTTTATACAAACAAATAATGATGATGAGTCGCATACATTTCACTACAATACACATGGTGTACATGAAGAGGCTAGCATAAGTGATTACCAGATGTTGGTTGAGGGTAAGCATAGGTGGCAGTTTCAACCCATTTATTGGTTAATAGTTCTATTTGGGTTATGTTTTATCTCTAATGGGTCAAATGGGTAAATTCATAAAAATATTAGCTTATAAGGAAATGGTTAAAATTTGCCCAAGGGTATTTTATCGGATAAAAACTCCTAATATTTAATTCAAAATGTTGGACTATTGTTGAAATAATATAATTTTCATAATAATATATGATTCACTAGTTTTCCAAAAGTTTGAATATTTTTGGACAAGAAGTATTTGGATCAACCCAGCCCAACCCATCCAACCCTCCAAATTTTCCACCTCTAGTTAATGGGACACACTCTATTGATGCAGGGGAAATATCAAACAACTTCAAAATAGATCTTGCTGATTTTGGGGTTAAAGAAACATGTAGGCAAATTGTGTCTTGCCATTGTTCGCTTGAGGATCCATCTGGGTACAGTAAAAGGTACTGTTTTCATCAACATCCTCGTATGTTGCAACCAACTATAACTTATAATATATATGTCTGTAAAGCATCCACATAGTTGTCTTGATTGTGTTATGAGTGATCTTGAAACTTCTAAGCTTAAAAGCGGTCATATCCTTGATCCAAATTTTATACCTGAATGATGCGTGTGAGAGAAGTCAGAATATAATGCTGAGAGGAAATGATAGAACAATCACAGTGTTGCAGTATATTGAAGACCATTAATGTATGTTGAGGCCATCCAAGTAATCAACATTTTTAATGAAACTGCTTTATTGGTCACATAACATTTTGGTTGAATTAATGTAAATGGATACATACTTGGGTGGTCTATAAAGTAGTTTCAATATATGGCTGTCCTTAATTAAAAGAGCCGAATACATGGGTGGTCTTGGCATACATTATCCTTTATTAATTTGTAAAGTTTATGCTTCTAATGTATCATATTTAAATGCCTGCTATTTTTTTCCTGATCTATTGATTTGACAGTGGAATGGCATTATTACTAAGCTGTGAACAGAAGTTATATGTTGTGCTCCTCAATGGCAGACATGATGGGTCAGGTTAGGTTCGTTGCGGTATGACCAGTATGCAAATTGGAATTGTGTTATAATCCTTCAGTAATAATACTCATGCTATTGTTTCTTCTTACTATTCAGATAATTTCATTCCCATTTTGCAGGATTTAGCTCGAGTCTAGTTGGTTGCCTCGGGACTGAAGATGTCAAAGAGGTTTTAGTAGGTTTAGGACTTCAGGCTGTGAGGTGAGTTAGTCAGCATCTCAATAATTGGGTTGGGTTGCTATCCAATAGTATCTGCCAGTTACTTTTTATTTATTAATTAATACATCAAAATCTGCATTATAGATACACTATGGGTGAATCTGTGAAGTGTTTGACACATTTGACTTTTTTTCTTTATAGATATATGTATATATGTGTGTATTGCCTTTAACGTTCACTGTGTTCTGTTCAAGGTGTACTTTATTTCTATTCCTTAAGCAACATTTCTTGGGTATGTTTGTTTGTTTGTTAGGTATTGATGGAACATTAATTTATTCTTTGACTGTATTTATTCTTATTATCTGTTTCCATTTTGTCCCCCTGGAAAATCTGATCATAAAATTATTGGTGTCAGGGTGTACGCTAAATGGGGGGCAAGGTATATGTTCATAACCAGGAGTAAAGAGAAATCAAGGTTGCTTATATCTGTTCTGGAATTCTTTCATTCGATTGCCAAGAAGAAAGGATTTCCTCTTATAAGGTTATTACTGACTTTAATTTTGTCTCCTTCGGGGGGTGTTTGGATGTGGTTACATGACAGTGAATTACCTGATAATCGGTTGTAATAAGATTGCCTGTTAAAAATTTTGTTTGCGCGTACGTCTATTCTGCTGCTTCTAGTTGTAATAACTAGATAATCATAATCACATGTTTGAGTGTTTGAACAATTTTAGTTATTTCAGAAAGTAATAGACAATATGACTAGAAAGGATGTTTGTGTCAGTAAAGGAGAAACATTTTGTAAAGTAGGAGCTAAAGAGACTCAAATTAGGTTAAACGATGGTAAGCAAACATATATTTATTAGCGATATATTATTATTATTATTATTATTATTATTATTATTATTTACTTTATTACTTTATTTAAATAAAGTAAATAATAATAATAATATATATCGCTAATAATATTAATGTATGTTACCCTTAGATTATTAGTTTTATTGCACCCACAACTGATTATCCAAAAATGCTTATTTATTTAATTATATAATCAGAAGCAGAATCTATATACCTCATTACAAAAAAAACAGTAAAATTTAATTCCAAATACCCCCTAAAATGAAGGTTGCTGAAATTGAGAAAAGTTTTCTATTTTTATGCGTGCATCCAGTTAGTTTTTCTCTGATCACTTACTTTTATCTGTTTATCAGTTTGGATAAGATCCAGGTTGCTTTGTTTGAGAGGGATGTCTGTGGGGGGTCAAAAACCAACATCCTTCAGTATTCCATGGTGCTATTCTCGAACAATAATTATAAAGGTATTTTATATTTTAGTTGACTCTTACCTCATATTATTCTTTAATACAGATTGAACGGTTAGGTTGGCTTTACCTGCAAACACTTTATTTTGTTCCTTAAATTAATCAATACCTAACATTTGTTTAGTTATCTTAATCATTGAACAAAACAACTTAGGAGGTTGTATGCATTAAGAAATATACTTGGGATGACTTTCTTCAACTCATTCCCCTTCTAAAAAATCTTTTTCATTGTGACATTTGAGATAACACACTACCAGAATGTTACCATTTACAATTAAATGGGTCAAAATCGGCACCTTTGGTTAATATCATCATAAAATTTAATATTAGTGTAATAGACCAGTAAATTCATTTGCCTTTAGTTAATTTTTATAATTAACATTGGCATGATTTCTACCTTCATTTTCCTTGTCAGATGATCGATGGTTTTCAAGATCATTGTTTGTTCTTGGAGGGCATATGCTTGTGTGCATTGAGGATATCTCTCAGTTTGGTTTTGATTCCCACGACATCTTTACTCCATATTTCTCTCTCGATACCTGTTGTTTTATCGCCAGTGCACTCGAAATGGTAAGCTATCACATCATTTTCTTGGTTTTGGTTATTTCATGGTTTATTTTATACTCGTGAGGAGTTTTGATGGTCAAGACTCGTCTCTTATGCTTTATATGTTTTTATGATATGCTTGATTCACTCTTGTAAAATAAAACCAAATAAGTTGAAAAGAGATGGTTATTTTCCTCTTGCGAGATGGGTGGATTGGGTAACTAGTCAATACCTGTTTGGGTTGAACCAAGTCATTTTAGTACCGGTTGAAGTAGGTGGGCCAAATTGGGTTGACCTGCAAACACATTTTCCTTCTTTTTTTGTATTTTTCAAAAGAGTTCATTTCAATTTGCTCCCCAAGGTTTGACAAAAGTAACTATTTTCCTCCAAAAGATTAGAAACATCAATTTACCTCCAAAAGTTTCATAACATGTTTCAACTTTAGTCCAGAAGCTTTATTATTTTGGATTTAAATTGAAATAAGCTATGAAACTTTTGGAGGTAAATTGATGTTTCTAATCGTTTGGAGGAAAATAGTTATTTTGGTCAAACCTCGGAGAGGAAAACCAAACTTAACTCTTTTTAAAATATAAGTATGACCCCTTTTAGCTGAATCTTTTGTTTTCGCCAGTTTTATATCCAACACAACCCAAACCAAACCGCCCATTCACAAGTGGCTTACTACTAATAAAACTAAATTATTCTCCCTCTATTTCAGGTTATAGACACCAAAGAGAGGTGGTGTGTGACATTAACCTTTAGCTCTGTTGCATCAGAATTCACCCCTTTGGACTCGACCATGAAATCAGAAAACGGTTTACTCAACAGCCTGGGTGCACTTTCTGGTCTTGTTCCTGTGACCTGGAAGCTGAGGTGGTTCAGTGAAGACGATCTATTCAAATTCATTGCACTCATGAAGGCACTCCATGCTGGTGCTGGATCCATATCGCCTCTAAAAATAAGATACGTTTCTTGATTCTCCTACTTTTTACTTTTGTTTATAGAGTATGATTAAGGTCTTTCAGCATTCATTTTATTTGTTTATTCGCTTATGTGTCTTCGGTTATAGTTTTTTTCCACTTGAAAATAGCTTTTTGTTGAAAAGATACCACTCATTGGTAGGTGGTCGTTTGTGCAGAATAAATGTACAGTGTCGTGGTTGAAATGATATCATGTTTTTTTGTTTCAAACATTTGTTTGCTATATTCAAACGTTTGTATGGCCTGTTTTCTTAAATTTCACTTGTCCGCATGCTGTATTACGGTCCCTTGATTTTCCTTAAAGTATTGCCCTACAACAACGCGTCGAGATAATCTTTTTAAGTTTTGAAGACGAGGTATCGAAGCTAGTAGTCATGCATCAACTAGAAGTTATTGGTTATATATAATGCAGCTTCTTTCGTCTTGATACCAGATTGTTATCTTGACAGCTACCCGATGATTCAGAAATCCTTTGATGCGTGTATATACCCGAATTAAAAAATGTACCATCCTCTGAGTGAGGTTTTTTGGCAAGTACCTACATAGCCATGACAAGAAACACTAACAAGATGTGGTGAAGAGAGAGGTTGATTTATTGGAAATAATGATCGTGTTTAAAACAAGGTGGTTGAATATAATACGCTGTTGGTTCTCACAACCGGATGGCTATACGTAGAGATTTTATAAAATAACTCAATCATATAATCCGTGTTTGAACAAAACTTTTAGGGCACGCCAAGTCATCTCATGAAGCTCAAGTAGTAAGTTTTGTATTTTGTGAAGCCCCATGCCCGTGACCATACTCAAGCTACATGAGTCACACATCACAGGCAACACTATTCTCACACCTAGTGGGGTGTTGTTCAACGCCCCACACTTCTATCACATTACCTACGTATCAATAAAGTATTGATTATTGTATTGTATTTTATTTTAATTAATATAATCTATCTATTATGATAAACCAAGTTTTGGGTAGACATTTGATACAATTCTAGATAATTTTTATTTCAAAATTTAAGTTTCTCTCATATTAAATACTTACATTAGCTGCTAATGATGTTATTTGATATTAGTTAATTCTTTTTAAGATTAATAGTTTTTTAATAAGTTAAGAAAAATGAATTTTATTATGTAAGTTCTAGAGAAACAATTTTGATGCAATTGTCATAATTTTAGATTTTCTAATTCTATTTTTCTTGTTTATCTCTCCTATTAAATAATTACATTAACTATTAATGATAATATTTAATTATTTTTAAAATCAAAAATGGTTTTTTATAAATTAAGAAAAATTGTTTTATATAATGTTATTTCTAAAGAAACATTTTTTATAAAATCAAAATTTTTCTAAGACATCAAACTCTTTTACTACGAAATATTGTAAAATTAGTGTTTTTAAAAAATTAAAACTTTTATAAACCAAAATAATTAAAATTTGGAGTTATTACTAGAAATTTTTTAGAAATTACATTTTTTTCAAAAATGAATTGTTTTGGAACAAAATGTTTACCTTTCTTGTGAGAAAAAAAAGTTTAAGAAATTTTTTTTATCATTGTTTTATTACTTATAGTCATGCGTAAACTTATTAATATATCATCTCAAAATATTTTTTTATAATTAATAAATTTTTGTTATTAGTTATTTAATATTTTATTTATTCAATCTGTGTATACACAGGGTCTAACCTATCAACCTTATGTAACAATCTTCTCTAATAAAATTAAAAAAAATTTACATGTCATTTAATCACAATCAATTTGCTACATGTTATTTTCATAGCAAGTCAATCATTTAATTATTATATTAAATAATAATGATATCATATTCTTTTCAAATTTTAAAACAAATTTATTAATAAATATAAAATACATGATTCTTTTTAAAAAGAAAATGTTATTAAATATGAAGATTTTTAACAGAAAGAACTTTTTTTAAATAATTGACATTGTTTAACAAAAAATTAAAAAAATAAAATGTTTATTTTTTTTTAAACAAAAGGTTTTTGAAGACAAAAGTTAAAGAAACTATTGTTATTGTTTTTTACTTAAATTAGTTAATTATACGTAGTTTCAATAATATATTATCTTAAAAAGTTGTTTATAATTTCTAATTATTAATTTAATATTTTTTGATTAACTCGTGTACCTAAACTAGTATCTAATAACCTACACTCTTAACTATAATAAAAGAAGTTTTTGAGATATCACGTGTCAACGTATTATGCTTTCTCATTTTTATTTATTTCCTCTCACTCCTAAATGATAATAACATATATAGTAGTTAAATTTAAAGCTTTTCAAACTCAAACAAATAGATATTGTAAAAATTAAAAACTAGATTTCGTTTATCCAAAGATACATTTTAAAATTGCATAAGATACAAAAATATTATTAAAGAATTTTTTTAAAACAATACAAACTATTTTAGAACCGTTGAATTTTTCTAAGTTTTATAAGGATCGATTTTTTTTAAAATGAAATTTAGAAGAAACCAAAATGTTTTAGAAAATAACTAAAATACAAAATAATTAATACCTTACATTAGTTGATTATCATTTAATATGTTCTTTTGCAATTGATTTTGTTTCAATTTAAGTTGACTTTTACCCTGAGTTGATTTTGGCCAAACTATAAACAATTTTGGTTATGTCGTCGGCCTGAGGTCCAGGTTTTTTAGGTTAGTATATAGACGAGGGCCCCAAAATTTGTTTCACTTTAAACCTCAATAATGTTGAGCCAACCCATGATCATACTCAAGTTTCAAATGTATGTTTTGTATTTTTTGAAGCCCCACACTCATGACCATACTTAGTGCATGTTTGGCAAAAATGAAAAATTTACTTTTTGATTTTTTGGAGGGGTAAAAAGATCAAAATACCCCACCAAAAGTCACCAAAAGTTAAAAGTTTTTAATTTTTGGTGACTTCTGGAGGGGTATTTTGGTTTTTTTATCTCTTCAAAAAATCAAAAAGTAACTTTTTCGTTTTTGCCAAACATAGCCTTAAGCTCCATAAGTCACGCATCACCTACACTACCATTCTCACACCTTGTTCAATGCCTCACATCCCTATCAAATCACTCATGTACCACTCTCTCACAGAAGTATAACATATAATCTTATAAAAAACGTATATAATAACCTAAAATGAGTTATATGGAGGTAAATAGGTTAACACGCTAAGATTGAGAGATGATTTTCATTTACGATGTTAAAATGCTCGCACATGGATGTATTTTTATTCGAAAATATAAGGAGTATGAAATTTTAAAGATGATAATTATGAAATATGAGTAAAAGTGTAAAACACAGGAAAAAGAAAAAGCAAAAGAAAACTGCTATATACGAAGACATGTATATAGTACAATCACAATGGGACAATTGTTTCATATGTATAAGATACTCCGAAGAAACATCAAAAGATTAAAAAAAAAGTCACTTGTGGTATATATTGAAAGCATTCGTTTTCAGTATGGACTATCTAAAATGGTGCATAGGTTCCACATACTCCCATTACTTTCCTTTGAGAACGGATTAAAACTGAGTTCGACTTATAGTAGCGCGGTTTTTCTAGCGCATCCGTATTAGATATAGAGGGTCATAGGTGTGAATATTTGTCACCTGTTATGTGAGTCATTCCATCAGCAAATACTCAAACATGTAAATCTATCATTTATTACCACTTCTCATTACTCGTGACTCGCATATGTACTTTCTCTAGCAAGCACACAAAACCTGTCTCTCTTTTTTTTACCTGATGGACAAATGCAAATAAAAAAGAGAGAATTACATATTTAAAACTATTAAATTACATATTTCATTAAGACACAAGTTTTAAGTGTATAACATTCAATGAAAATTTTAGATAATCTATAAATATATAAGTTTAGATGAGATATATAAATTGCTCTAGTAAATAAAATTCTTACACGTAAATACGTAAAAATATTTTGTATACAAAGATTCTTTTAAACAATCCTACTTTTTTAGATGAGTATCTTTAATTTGCTGGATCAAATTTAACCCACCGCCATCGGCCCAAGGAACACAAGATACCCGACAAACTTCTCCAACACTTCATAACACCGTTAGGAAGTTATGGTAGTTAAGTTGGTTATTATTAACACTGTTAGATGGTTACGTTAGGTAGTTATTGTTGTTACCTATAAATAGCCATGTAAACTTCATTTGTAACTATAGATTGAAACATGAATATATGAGATTCTCTTAAGGTTCGTACATACACATCAGCACATATCATGGAGATTATGTTCATCCAATTTATTTATCTTTGAATATATATATGTTAATCTCTTGATCTCAATCAATTCAATTTATCTATGAATATAATCAAGGTTTGACAGGGTAGGAACAAGATGAGGTGGAGAGAGCTTGATTTATTGGAAAATATTGAATGTGGTTAACACCAAGGATGTGGGTGTAAACCTATATCATGATGGTTTATTAATTTGAGATACTCAAGACAATTAAAAATTAAGAGGTTTTGGGTTCAAGTTTTGCTCTGAGCAAAATTGTTCAGGGTTTAGATAGTGAGTTTTTTCCAGTTGTGAGTTTCCTCCTGAGGGGGTTGGGGGTACGAACGTACGGTTCCGGTTGAGAAACGAATAGGTGGCCCAATTAAGATAACATATATCATCTGGATCATGGTCGTACATTTGCCTTTAAAAAATCTAATAATGGTTTACCCATGACCTAGTGGTCTAGTGGTATGATGTTTCTCTCCTATAAAAATGACGTGGGTTTAAATACTTACAAGTACAAGATATGTGGTATTTGCCGTTCAAAAAAAAGGTTATATGTTTAATACACTATCTCCTTCTAAAACTACATTTATGGATTTGTAAATTGTCGTTTATAAGCACTGTAAACTGTCGTTTATAGACACGGTAAACTACACTAGGTAGTTAATTGTTTTCGGTAGTCGAAGAAACATCTTTGAATATTTGGACAACAAAGAAGGTAATTATTTTCTCCTTAAATTATTAAGGACGCATCTAAATCTAAAATTCCAAATATATTAAAACATCATCATTCAATGTATGTCATGTGGTTGTAGGTAAAAAATAAAAAGATAACCTAACCATAAACATGCGTTTAAGCATCTTTTTACTTTTGACACGTTTATAAAGGGTAAATAAAATACATAAACTTAATCACTTCATAAGTGTCATCATTCATGACCCTCTTTTATGTTAACATGCTCACACTGATATGTCCTTTCTATTTGAAAAAATAAACATGCGTAATAAATTTTAAATAGGTTAAAAACGAATTATGGAAAAAGGTGTAGAAAATATTAAGTATGAACAAAGCAAAAGTAATGGACAAATATGAAAATCATTATAGAGGTTTGTTATAGACTTATAGATATACCTAAAAACACCTTCTTTCTTTCTATCTCTCTCTATACATATACAAATATATATAAAGAGAGATAAAGAGTAAAAAGTGTACCAATAAAACAAATGTGTGTTTTTATAACCAACGCCTATAATAAGAATATATACGTTTTTAGATGACACACATAATTCAATTGGATATGTGATATTGTTTCTGGTAGTATTTTATACTTCGGATACAAATTTTTGTATAAGTTGATGGTTCGTGACCAGTTGTATAAGGTATTATTTTTAATATTAATAGTAGTAGTGTAAATAATAATAACAATGATAGTAATAGTAGTAAATGGAAATTACGATTTTGGTCTTATTTTAAAACAAGACAATTTTGTCATATTTTAGAATATAACAGAAAAAATGTAACTCTATTCTATTGATGAAAAGAACCGAAAAACTTATTAAGATGCACACCACTAGACATGATTTTTTAAAAGTTTTTAGAATAAAATACACATATACCTAATTAACTCTCTTTTAAACATATAAACCTACCTTAACATTTTAAAGAGTTAAAAACCCAGAAACAAAAAATAAAATAACACAAAGTGAAAAAAAATACTACAAAACCATCCCCCACCACCTTTGGAGCCTCAAAACACTTAAAAGAGTCTTCACCTCTTAAAACCTTCAAACCACCAATATTCTTCATTACTTCATTCTCAATCCTCTTCAAACCAACATGATCACTCTTTCAGATTTCTACCATGTCATGACCGCGGTCGTCCCGCTCTACGTCGCGATGATCCTAGCCTACGGCTCGGTGAAATGGTGGAAGATCTTCACCCCTGATCAATGCTCAGGCATTAACCGCTTTGTCGCCCTTTTCGCCGTCCCCCTACTCTCCTTTCACTTCATTTCCTCCAACAACCCCTACAAAATGAACCTTCGCTTCATCGCGGCCGATACGCTCCAAAAACTAGTCGTCCTCGCGGTCCTAGCCGCGTGGAGCAACCTTACTAAAAAAGGTAGTTTAGAATGGTCGATAACATTTTTTTCACTTTCAACTTTACCCAACACGTTGGTTATGGGAATCCCTTTGCTTAAAGGGATGTATGGTGGTGAGTCTGGTAGCCTAATGGTCCAAATTGTTGTGCTACAATGCATTATTTGGTACACTTTGATGTTGTTTTTGTTCGAGTTTCGCGGCGCTAGGTTGTTGATATCCGAGCAGTTCCCGGGGACCGCGGGGGCTATCGCCTCGATTCATGTCGATTCGGATATCATGTCGTTGGATGGACGGGAAGTGTTGGAGACGGAAGCCGAGGTTAAAGAGGACGGAAAGCTTCACGTGACGGTCCGGAAGTCGAATGCGTCGAGATCCGACGTGTTCTCGAGAAGGTCGCAGGGGTTCTCGTCTACGACCCCTCGGCCGTCGAATTTGACGAATGCGGAGATTTACTCTCTGCAGTCGTCTAGAAACCCTACCCCAAGAGGGTCGAGTTTTAACCACAATGATTTTTATTCTATGGCGGGTGGTGTTGGTGGTAGGAATTCGAACTTCGGGGCGTCGGATGTGTATGGGCCTCCTGTATCCAGAGGGCCCACGCCCCGTCATTCCAACTATGAAGAGGAAGGTAGTGGGAATAATGCTAACAAGTCTCGTTTTCATCATGGGGTGCTGGGTGGTAATAACTACCCAGCACCAAATCCCGGGATGTTTTCTCCGTCAACAGGAAAACCAAGTATACCGTTAACCAAAAAGGCTAACGGGCAAAAAGCAGATGAAGGTTCAAATGATCTACACATGTTTGTTTGGAGCTCGAGTACTTCCCCGGTTTCTGATGTATTCGCGGCTCGTGAATACGGAGCACTCGACCCACCAACTACAAAAGATTTAAAAGTTCCAATATCACCCGTAAAAGGTCAACTTTTATCTAAGAATATTTTCATTGTCATTATCTTTTTAAATTTAAGCTTATAAAATGTTACATTTACTTTAGGTAACGGAGAAGAGTACTTGGAGAGTTACGGAAATAACAACATAAATATTGAAGGAACAGGTACAGGCGTCAAGTCAATGCCGCCAACAAGTGTGATGACGAGGCTAATACTGATAATGGTGTGGAGAAAACTGATAAGAAACCCAAATACTTATTCGAGCTTGATCGGTCTAGTCTGGGCTCTAGTATCTTTCAGGTACAAATACGTTAATGTTATTCTTAGATTTTTATATATTTTATAAAAAAAGTTTTTATTTATTGATTATGATTTTTAATATTAAATGCAGATGGAATGTTAATATGCCTGCAATTATAGCAAAGTCCATTTCAATATTATCTGATGCTGGGCTTGGAATGGCCATGTTCAGTCTTGGTAAGCACAAACATTCTCTCTGTCCATATTTAATTTCTTGAATATTAATTTTAAAAATAAAATTATAAAAAAATGGAACTAAATAAAAATATTAGGTTTTTTAATTAAATATATTTTGTAACATGTTTAAAAAGAATAAGAATTAATGTTGAGAAAATAGAAAAAGATATTGGAATTAGTTAGGCATGGTGATGATGAGTATGATTACTTATAAGTGTGTGGTGGTGGGAATCATGATGAAAAGGTGTTTTAGATTGTCGGGGAAAAAGTGAAAAATACTAGATTTGATTTTGGGTGTCAATGGAAATTAACCTCTTACCCAAAGGGTAATTTGGTAAAAATACTTGCTTACTTTTCTAAATTTGATATGAAATGAACAATTTATTCTTTTATTTCACAACAAAATCCACTATACCTTGTAGAATTATATTCCAATGCTAATGATTTTTCAGTCTAATAGTTTAAGAATAAGATGAGATTTTGTTTTTTTCAAATGTTCATGATTCAAAATTAGTATAGAGAAAGTATTACTAATTTGATGTTACTAGATTTTAATCACAAATTTGTCGTTCAAAGAGATATATTATTATACTTAGATATTATGATTTTATATATATCATCTTAAACTTATAAAATATCATAGTTTTTAAATCTTGCTTTTAAGGAATTGTGCACTATGTATTGAAATTTGCACTATTAAATGTTATGATATCTTGTAACTCTATATAGATAAATTAAAATATACTTCACAAAAAATAGTGAATTTGTTAATATTCTACAAAATTTATGAAATTAATTATATAAGAAGATTATCATCACAATAATAATATGAGTAAGCTATATCTTGTTGATGACAATATATGTCAACTTATGGTAAACTGTGGCTTTTAATATAACTTAATATTTTAAAAAAAGAAAAATACACATGTCACTATTTTTGCGTAATCAAATACTCATTTCAATTTTTTTAAATGTTTTTGGAGTTTAAGTTAAACTTTTTTAAAATTTTGATGGGTTTATGTATCTTAAATTAACAGGTTTGTTTATGGCATTACAACCAAAGATGATAGCATGTGGAAACTCTGTGGCAGCTTTTTCGATGGCTGTGAGATTCCTTATAGGACCGGCTGTCATGGCAGTCGTTTCTATCCCTGTTGGTCTACGTGGCGTCTTATTACGCATTGCCATTGTCCAGGTAATCTTTTCTTCCTCCTTAAATAAAAATTTCAAAAATAAAACAAAACCATCTATTCTTAAGTGTATTGTATTTTGTTAGAAAAACAATATTTTCTTAAATATGACACTTTTTTTTATAAAATTAATGGTAATGAGGGTCATGTGAGGGTCATGTGGGGCATATCCATGCCTTGATCAAAGCAAAATAAAGCAAAGCAAAGCGTGCGTTTGGTTTATTTAATTACACACTAAATCCGACACTCCCATATTGTCTGCCACTCTTTGTCTTTTTATTTATCTTCTAATATAATTTTAAAAAGATAAAAATCTAATAAAATGAATAATTATTATTTTATTTTTATCATCAACTTTAATGTTTGTCGTCTTACTTGCTATAATCCAAATTCATATGCACAAAATAAAAAAGCAAAACCATATAAAGCAGACATGATTTCGTCTATTCTCTTTAAAGCTTTTATAACATCATATATACTCAATGAAAAATTTATAATATCAAAAATATTTGTTATTAAATAATACTTTTATTCTTCTTTTAAAAATAAAATTAAACAATAAGAGTTTACATTATAAGGAGAAGAGTGTGTTATTTATTTTTATAAAAATAGGTAATTTTATGATATTTTTATATGGTACTAGTTTTTATAATGGAGTAAATATATTCTATACAAGCTTTTAGGGGTATATGAGTCTATAAATAAACTTTACTTGGTGCTTGTACATCCAAATCACATTTGACATAATCTACACGACTCACATAATGCTATACAAGTCGTATTATCTAATCTCAGCTGACAATGTTACCCCTATCACATCAGTCTAATCCGGTCTCTTTACGATTTGATAAATTGATTTATATACCTGCGAGTGGTGTCCAAAGATCCTAATTTGGTGTAGAGTACTTATTTAAATTAAAAATTGATTTATCTACCTTTTTATTATGAATTTATAATTCTATTGATTGATGTAGAAATATAATGATTTTAACTTTGTTGTTTTATTTATAAAAAAAACAAAAAACAAAACACACAGGCTGCTTTACCACAGGGTATTGTCCCCTTTGTGTTTGCCAAGGAGTACAACGTCCACCCTGATATCCTTAGCACTGGGTACGTAACCTTTTACTTTCACTTTCACTTTACTTTTTACTTTACTTTTCCATATATACATTCCTTCTCTAACTGTTTTTTTACCATTTTACTTTTATACTTAAAACTGTTAAAATCAACTCAACTGAGTTAATCAAACTAAGGGGTTGTTTGGAAGCATCTGAATCAGATTCTTAATGGCTCAGATGTTTGAATGGTTCAACACTTAATGGTTTAGACTGTTTGTTTTGCGAGCAAATGTTTGAATGATTCAGACATTTGTCTCTGAATGGTTAAACATTATACTAATGCTGAATAGTTTAGAGGTCTAATGCTGAATGGTTAAACATTATACTAATGCTGAATAGTTTAGAGGTCTAATGCTGAATGGTTAAACATTATACTAATGCTGAATAGTTTAGAGGTCTAATGCTGAATGGTTAAAGACATCTTATCTGAATTGTTCAGACATTTGTTTTTGAATAGTTAAGCGATATACAAGCTCTTAATGGTCTAGACCTTTTAAATGGTTCAACACTTAATGGTTCAGACTTCTTATTGGTTCAACACTTAATCATTCAGAAATTGTTCAAACTTACTTTTATTATTTATTTATTTATTTTTATTTTTTAGGATATGCCTTCATACTTATGCATGAATTTTTATAAACAACTTTTACTATTCTAAGATTTTAATACGAAGTTACGATTCTACTAATTTTTTTAAGAGATACTGTGATTAAAGGTGTGATTAAGGGTTTTTAACGCAACAATTGCATCTTATTATAGACAAAGAAAGTTTTTGTTATATTAAAACAACTATCGTAACTAAGAAAACCCTAAATAATTCATTTCTAAAACGAAATAATATTTGTATTTTTACTAAGAAAATCCTTACATATAAATTTAAAACTTGAAACTTTCTTACGATTTTTTGATAAATTTGCAGATAAGTATTTCCTCCGACTTTTATGTGTATTATGCCTATATATTTTATTTTATTTTTACCGTATATTTGTATATTGTATTATTAAGTATTATTTTGATTGATCAATGTTCTATGAAATTATTCATTATTATAAAGATACTTATTTAATTTATTTTATCTTACCTTGCAGCGTTATATTCGGAATGCTAATAGCGTTACCCATCACGCTTGTATACTACATTTTGCTTGGGCTAGAGAAATAGGTAACGTTTACATCATAAATATGGTGGAAAATACGCCCATACTCATGCTCGAAAGCAATATTGTCTATGTAGCTTTCGGGTTTTTGGTTGGTAGAAAGAGAAAAAGATGGGTGGTTGCTTAAATAGGATATGTTCTACATTGTTTAGCCGAGTTAATGTTATACAATTAAATGTTAAACTCGCCTTGGTTAATGTAGCTTATGTATTTAGGTTCAATTACATCATTTACATGCCAATTGAAATATTTTAGATATAAAATACGTACGGTTAGGGCTGTAAATGAACTGAACGTTCAGCGAACGGTTTGTGAAACGGCGAAAAGTTCATTTATGTTCGTTCGTTTAGTAGATGAACGAACACGAACAAGAAAATTTCGTTCGTTTAGTTAAACGAACGAACATGAACACAAGCCGTGTTCGTTCATTAATGTTCGTGAACGTTCGATAATGTGTTGGTTTATGTTCGTTAATATCCGTTCATTAACGTTCTATAATGTGTTCGTTTATGTTCGTTAATGTGTCCGATTATGTTCTTAATTTTTGGGTAGTTATTTTTATGACAATTATATCAATTGTTTTTGGATATTTATTTTACGTGTTTATTTAATTTTGGTAAATTTTGTGATAAAAATACTGATTCTATTCTAAAATAAATATGTGATCAGTTGTATTCGTTTGTGTTCATAGACTTCTTTGTGTTCGTCATGTTCATGAACATTTTTTGTTTTCGTTTGATTTTGTTTGTGTTTGTTTGCGTTCGATAAGTGTTCGTGAACAGTTCATGAACATGTTCATTTCCTTAATGAACGAACACGAACAAGGATACCCGTTCGGTAAGTGTTCGTGAACAATTCATGAACAAGTTTATTTCTTAATGAACGAACACAAACAAGGCTCTGTTCGTGTTTGTTCGGTTCGTTTGCAGCACTACATACGGTCCAATTTGAAATGTTATAATAAAGGGTAAATTGATAGATTTGAGTAGCACTCATCTACTAAAATTCAAATGTGTAAACTTAGAAAAAACTAGTTAGAATGAAAAGAATTTTAACTGGTTGATACTCTCATAAAGCGTATTCAAACAACAATATTAATGTCAGTAAAACCTAGGAATATGTATAGCAATACTAGAAAATTACTTTTTCCGAGGATGTCATGACAATTCAACAAATGTATAGTAAGAACGGGCATACAACGGCGATTAGTCGTCGGTATAGCCCCAGATTTCTCACCAATCAAATCATATGGCGTCAATGTGCCATTGTTATAGAGGTTGGCGGGGTGGTGCGAAAGTTAGATGCATTTTGAAAAGCAATTGTCATGACATGTCATTGTTATCGTCAAAAGTAATATTAATTTCTTATTTTCTTATTGAATGAAAATATAAATGACGTTTAGCTAACCCTGTGACTACAACACATTGTACATACTACGTAAATATTTATTATTTTTATCTTTAATTATATTCCGAGTTAATGAAAAGGTAAAATGGCAACGTCTAATGAACATTGGTCGTCATAGACTTCAGTTAGCCCCAAATTGATGAACAAAGTTTCTTCTTCATTCTTTTGTTTTATTAATACTTTTTATTTTTAGTCCTTTTAGTTTAATTTTTATTTTAGGTTCTATCTTTTTTAAAGTTATTTGTTACTATAATTTTAATGCATTTTATATTTATTTAATAAAATTGTATATAATTTTTAATTAAGAAAATATTTGGGTTCGTTGGGTATCTAGCCTTTCATATTTGATAATTTTGAATAAAAATATATAAATACATGTTAAGTAAAAACTTCACTCGTAGAATAGGGTCTGAGAGGTGGTGATGGAGGTAAACTTTACCTTTATCACAAAAGGATAAAGAGGCTGGTCTCTTTGGGGCTCCCAGAAAAACCCTCGACTCAAAGAAACACGACATCCAGTGCAGC
This sequence comes from Flaveria ramosissima, assembly GCA_025215565.1. Lineage (NCBI taxonomy): Eukaryota > Viridiplantae > Streptophyta > Magnoliopsida > Asterales > Asteraceae > Flaveria > Flaveria ramosissima. The sequence continues at coordinate 74,633,366 of CM046040.1, forward strand.
ACAAAAACAATAAAACCAACAAATAGAAGTGTGCAAATCATTATGAAAGGATCAAACTTAACAGGAAAGTATGCGCCTCAAACATAAACTAACAAACTAAGGGGTCATTTGGTTCGCAGAATATTTTGCAAAGAAAATGAAATTGAAATTAGAATTGGAATCTTGTTAAAATTAATAACGTGTTTGATTGGTCAATTTTGAGTGAAATTGAAATTTTAATTTTAATCATTTCATTGGATTGTTAAACATTCTATGGGTAAGTGGAAGGAATGCGAATTCCAATGAATGATGGAAAATTTTTTAATTCCAATTCCAATTCCTGAGAATTCTGTGAACTAAACGGGACCTAAGGAGGCGTTTGGTTGGAAGGAATGGAATGAAATAGAATGAAATTGAGAAACTAGTATAATTTTTAAGTAAAATTATGTTTAAGTGAGTAATGAAATGTAAAACCCGAGGGAATGTTTCATCTCAAATTTCCTTGGTTGTGAGATTTCAAATTCCCTCTCTAGGTGGAGGATTTTGAAATCTCACAACCAAGGAAAATTGAGGTAAAACATTCCCTTGGGTTTACTTTTAATTGCTCACTGAAACACGATTTTACTTGAAAAATTATACTAATTTCTCAATTCTATTCCATTCCAATCCATTTTATTCCTTCCAACCAAGCGTCCCCCTAAGTCTTGGGGGATACACCAAGAGCTAAAGGCATTTGTAAGAGATTAAGACTGCAAGCACCATATATCTAAAGACATCCCTAATACTAACTACATGCACTGTTATAATATATATAAAAATATTAAAAGTAGCTTACTCTCAAATTAACATTGTGTGCCAGCACATCAGCCTCAACATCCTCATCTCTGTTGCTTCCAACTTCTACGCTTACTTCTTCTTCATCGGCCAACAATCGGTTGTATTTAACATAGCCGGTCGCACTGTAACCCTATAGAATTTTCCTTTCAACTTCTCAGGGAACGTCCTGTCACATAAAACACCTATGGCTGCTCTCCACTTGCACCAACCACTCTGTACGCAGGGAGTCACGTCGTAACCAATGTCCCCGTCACTCTAAACGAACGGCCCTTATACTTAAATTCATAGTTTGTTGTACAACTTGGCCTCCAATCGACATTTGGATGTTGTCGTTGCTATTAACCCCGCTGAAGTTGCAAAAAAGGTACTAAGTTTTAGCCAGATTGATGCGTAGGCCTTTACTCTCTAAGGCTAATCTTCACCCCTCGAGTTTGTCATTTAGGCACTGCTTAGTTTTCGCTACTAGCACAATGTCATCTGCTAAAATCAAGCATCACGGTATGGTTTGATGGATCGTCGTTAACAACTCATCCAAGATAACTATAAACAGAAACGGGCTTAACATCGAGCCCTGATGCAAGCCCACCTCCATATTAAATGGATGAATGATTTGGGCAATTCGGATTCGATCCTCACCTTCAATGTGGCAATTGAGTCCATTTGTGTAATAGTTTTCCTTTAACAAATCAATCAAGTAAAAAAATACGTAAAAAAGGTGCGCGATTAGTTAAGAGGAGAGTCCACAATCAAAAGGTTGCAAGTTAAAACCTCGTTAAGACAAATTTCGACTCGCATTGTCGTTGATGGAATTAATCAATCATAAAATTTACTTTCATATAGTTTTAATCAACATAACATTTAATCGACAGTTCACAATCCTGAGAAGAAAAAGAGAAAAAAAAAGAGCAAGATTTGGTTTCACAAAATTACCTTTCCACCCTCCAAAACCCAAAAATAAATAAATAAAAAAAAGAAAATAAAAAAACAACCCCAACCCACTAAAACAGCCGGGTTCTTCACCATGTGCTATGAGTCTGGCTGTTTCTTCATCCTTTTTTACAATCTTGAATCTTTTTTTTAATGATTTTCAAACTCGAAAAAACCGAAAAACATGAACAATAAAAGCAAAATGACGATAATACCCCCGCGTTTCAATCATCTTTGTTTAATTTAAAAACCTATGCTTTCCCTCCAGGCTCTTGGTTCTCATCATCCTCACCAGGAGCAAACCTCGGGAGGGTTAATAGCGTGTTCAACCGCGAAACCCCCTCGAGGGCAGACCAGTCTTTTCCTGTTTCCTGGTTCATGGTCGATGATGACTCGTCGTCCTCCACGTTCTTGCCATGATCCAATTTGGTGTTAGCAGAAGCTGTCGATGAATCTAAGTTAAAAAACAGGCACACGACCGCACAATCATCAATTTTGGAAGTCGGGTATTTCTGCTTCCAAGCCCGAACCGCTGACTCCACCACGGCTTGTGCTGCACGGGAATGTGATTCAGCAGAAGCCACGATTTCAATCACTTCTTCGTTTGAAAGCACGTCCCATATCTGTCAATCAATATATGTACCAAAGAACATATATAATTATATATACATACAAATATATATGTATATGTCAGTTAAGTTATCTATATAGAATATAGTGGTAAAGATAGTGAGGGATCTCCTACCCCATCGGTTGCTAGGACGACGAACTCATCTTTTTCTGTAAGGCGCCTATAAGAAACTTCAGGGACAGAAATTAGACCAAATTCCTTGAGACAAAAATCCCCAAAGGCACGAGCCATGGCTAGCCCGGGAGAATCGTAATTTGGTAGCCAGACTCTAGCAACTTCAGGTTCATCACGTAAGGCAAACACACGCCCTTTACATTTACGGATTCGCTCAGCTTCCTCTGCATAAGATACACACGTCAGACGACAAATCAAAGAAAAAGGAGCTCATCGGTTACAAATTTATATATTTTGCGTATAATGTGTAGGTGCACCCATAACCACCATTATTAGAAATTTTGAATGAAAAGATCATCATCATTCTTTCTCACAAACTAAATTGAAACAATCAATCATGTTTACAATTGCGCATATAAAAATACAAGTACTATTTATTTTTTACTTGAACGGCAAATCTATCCTACTATCCTAAATTACACCAAGCTTGGGTTTGAACCCAAGACCTCTCCTCTAAGAAGCAAAGCATCTACCGAGTGGTCTAGTGACTCTAGTCCCACATTGGCATACAAGTACTATTTGTAACCAAGCAAATCATTTATAAACATACTACCCTAAACAAGATCCTAGAGGCCTTAATTTCGACCCATTTACCTATGAAATGATCAAGTTAAGTTTCCTTTTTTTTATATATTTAACGAGTCAAATGAGTAAGATCAAATGATTTAGCTAAAAAGAAAATAGGCCATGGGGGTCGAAAGTTGCCCAACATTTACTTTCTAAATTCATACATCGTCCTAATTGTTTTATTTCAGAAAATAAATTTAATCAGATTGAACGCATTATAATTCATGAAAAGATAAAAATGTCCATATAAGTTTTCGGGCCAACAGTCGACCCCGACATGTTTCAACCCAAGTTCACTCCTTACCCAGGTCCCCTAACCTGCCTATTTACTGGGCAAAAATATAAATGACATATAGACAAATAAGCAAATAACCAAATATAACAAATGAAGAACGTATAAATATCATAAGACATTGCAGCGAAGTAAAGTTTTCAGAGATAAACACCTGGGAGGTTTGGTTTTAGATCCACTGTCAACTGAACAGGAACAAGAGAGTTATCTTTATCCCTTGTACACAATATAGCTCTCGAGTCCCCGATATTTCCAATTACAAGATGCTGACCCTATAATCCAAAGAACACATTACATATTTAAAAATACCCAAAAAATATTTGCTCTTTTACTTAAAATCCTTTCAAACATCTGACCTGTTTGATCAATGTCACTGCAGTTGTCCCACTACAGAAGCAATCAGCATTTGCATACATACTTAACTCCCTATCCATCACTTTAAAAGCTTTCAAAAAAGATTCTTTCAAAGTTTGAAAGATTTCAGGGTTCTTATCGGTTTCTTCAAAATTCATGGAGGCCTCATTTGATGTCCCTTCAGTGTTTAAGCTACCAACAATATCCCGCAGAACATCATTGGTATTTTTCAGGTTAACTTCCCAGTGTGCACTTAGCTTCAATGGGAGCATATCTCTGACCCTCTTAGCAACCAAGTGACCATACGGGCCATGACCATCAAAAACACCACAGAACACCGTATCTGTTCTTGACCCGAAATTCTGAAAAGTTCAAAATATATTAGAGTAAAAAACTTTTTTCACCATTTGCAATGTATCAAAACTTTAACATGTTGAAGTTCATGAAATTAGAGGTGGCACAGGGGAGGGGTGAAACGTTGGCTATGTCATTGTATGGATCAAGATAGCTTGGACTGCAAACACTTTTTCCCCCCATTTTTTAAGCTTTCTATAAAGAGTTAGTGTGTTTGTTATGATTACAAAAACAATTTTATTACAATAATAAACTAAACCTGATAATAAAATCAATACTTGGAGATTGTATGCATTTAACATAGACTTTGGGCGACTTCAAACCCATTTGACATATTTTCCTATAAGTAACTTTTTAATTTATCCCGGTTGAGATAAATAAACTAAATCAACTCATTTATAAGGTGGCAAACAACCTTAGCACATGCCAAATGTAGAAGCTCGAAACACAGAAATGCCATTAAGGAGTTGTTTGGATGTATGTTTTGAAAGTGATTACCTAACTATCATACCTTCACATCAACGTAATCAGTTGATACAATCAAAGTGGAAAATTTCATTGGTAACAAAAAATTTAAAAAAACAAGTAAAAAAATCCCTAGTATGTGAGATTAGGCCTCCCAAAATAGCTACGTATACTTATTTCCCAACTTGACTAATAAGGAAAAGCTAATAGAAAGAAATAGAATTTGACTTGAAACAAAAAAATTTTTGTTGCTTTGATCCTAAGAAAAATCCTTAGTCTTGCAAATGAAATTTTTGAAGGGCCACCTTGAAGGTCTTCCATCCTTTCCTGCCTTAACTCCTCAGATTACACCTGTCCAACGTAAGTCATGCTTTATGGCCCAAATGGTTAGTAGATTATTGGTGAGGCCGTATGAGTTTTCCCTGAAGATTCTCATGGTTACCAAAATGAAAATCTTGGCACCTTACTGATCTAAAAATTACCCATAGGCCCTTTGCATTCCTTGTATTGCCTTTGCCAATGTTGGTTTTGTATCATGAGTTTCCAGTGTTTGGTTAATCTACTTTTGCTTATGACTATTCAATTATTTAAAGATTATATAGTTTGGTATTAGCTGCAATTTAACTAATTACTAAACTGATTCTCAAAGGGTAGAGCTAAATTACTCATCTACGCTCACTTTATTTATTACTTCCTTACATGATCAACATTTGCCAAACACTCATCAAATATGATTGTTACCTTCAAGTAGCAAAAACACATCCAAACACAATCTCATGTAACATGCAATTATCAAACATACACAAGTTAGTATCATATAATCACTTTCAAAACACTCAAAAGAGTTTATTCGATTGACTGTATCTATACCTAGTAGATAAGTAAATGGTTGTGACAATGTCACATTCTGTGAGCCCACCATTCTTTTTCCCGTTTCTCTCTCATTATGAAATAATAGGCATAAATACTTGTGTTTCTCTCTTATTATTAAATAATATGCATATTTAGACTTTACATTAAAATTAATACGTTTATAATTTTATTTTAATTTTTAATAATATTCTTTATTATTTGTATTATGTTTTAGTTATATGTATATGCTCTTTAATTTTTATTTTTCATATTCTATAGATTTATAACTTACTGACTATCAAATTAGGCACATGACTTTGTTTGAGATTGAAATTTTCTTATATTTCCTAAATCTTCATTACTAAATATTAATAGTTCCTAAATTCAATCCCTGTTATACATGGGTTTCTAGTATTAGATATGGAGCACAAACCAAAAAAAAAAACACAGAACACGAGTGATTTAACGTAGCTAGGTTGATGTGCCCTACGTCCAAGGGTTGCAACTAGAGTTTATATTTTATTAAGGTGCTCAGGGAATTACAAAGGTCCTACCATCTAAATATAATCACTAGACTAGGGTTTATAGCTTTGGGAACAAGAAATGTAAAATTAGGTAAGTTGCTGGATAAGGCTGGCTGCCCTTCTACGCCTTTGCCTATGATCAGCTGCCCTTTGTGAAGCACCCACACCCAACATCTAGTCTAGTATATAATGTACATATACACTACATATCCACAACCATAGGCACACTGACATACTATTTATATGCAAATGCTTATATAAATACGGTGGTCTAAAGAGGTTCTGATAAAATTTTTGAAAAAGTCAAAATACATAACCAAAAAGAATTGCTTTAAACAAGGAGATGATTGGATCTGCATTTTGAAACTGATTAGTCACAACAATAACATTTAATGTTTGGATAAACAGTTTATGTTTATCATTGTTTGGTTTAACGGTTAAATTATCACTCTTGTTTTATAAAATGATAAAACAAAATGTCCTAATCTCCCCTCTGTTTAACCTAATTTAACAGACTTTTATGCGCATCTCACAAGACATCTCTCCTTTTTTTTCACAAGAACGTCTTTTTTGGTCATTCAAATATATTAATTTCTTAAACAACGAAAATTTGTGAAACGTGATTATTACACCATTAAACAACAGAAGTTATTTAGGAGTGGCGATTCTTGACACAACACAAATGCTACAAGAAAATAATAAAGGTTGGGTTGTCAATTATAGCCCATTTAATAAGCAGTCATATACATGTTAGATGTTTAACCCATTGAATTAATTAATCGTATTGGGTTGACTTGTTTAATTCATCTGATTGGATTAAACAGGTCAACGTTTAAAACTAAAATAAATAACATGAGGCCATCATCCAATTACGACTCTCTTAACCCATTTATTAATAAAACCATTTACAATCTACCAACTCATTTATCCCCCCTTTAACCTGCTTACAACTTGATTACAATTCATTCACAATCTTTCAACCCGTTTGACTTGTTTAGATAAATAAGTTAGGTTGTGTTTGGGTTACATGGTTTTAAGCATATGATGCCTTTAACACAAATAACTATATGGTTCATCGATTTAACCCACCTACCTAACATGGTTAACACCCCTAAAAAGTATATCTAAACATTGTCTCCTACCATCCAGTCTATTATTCTTATTTAAAATCACATAATAACTTGCAAAACACACACCCAAACACCCTCTAAAACCAAGATTAGAAGACACATCCAAACACCCTCTAAACCAAAGATTAAAAGAACAAGTTATCTGATAGGAAATCAAAAGGACAAACCTCCCAAACAATCATGGCATCTTGATTGGTTCCTTTCTTGCCTTGCTGAGTAAAGAGTGAAGCAACATCACTAGACCCGTTCAAGAACATTCGACCTGCAATTCTATGAAGCTGTTCATCCCTTCGAGGATCAAATGAATTCCGCAATCCAGGTGGCCGTTTCTTGGAATTCTTCCTTTTTCCAATCCCTAGAGTTGATGTTGGAGAAGTTGGGGGAGGGTTCCTGCTTTCTGCAGAGAAGCAGGACCCCATCCTCAGGGCCCTGATGATGCTTAATATGCACTCCAGACCACCCAACGAAAAAAACACCGGATTCTCAATTGTGGGATCCGTTGCAGATCCCTTTGCAAATACCAAACACTCGATCTGTTTCCTTCAAATCCACAACTAGTGGAGTCAGTTTGTGAATGTATAATAGTTATATTTGAGCAACTCTTATAACTATGACAACCGGAAGAACACAAATCTCTTCATCTAAACTGAGAATCTTTCTTCAAAATGTTGAAGATACCCGATTGCAATTCAGCCACAAAAACAAAAGCTGGAATAAACAACTCAAAATCCCACAAAAAAACACAAATTCTCATGATCTATACCAAGAATGATTCTTGATTCTTCAACTTTAAACACACCCTATTGCAATTAAGCAAAAAGTCCTTAAAACCAACAGATCAAAACCCAAAAAACGCAATTTGCTTGAGCTAAATCGATGATTGTAAATCAGTTTCGAACATACCCAATTGAAAATACATGATAAAGTCCTTGAAATCAACAATTTATCACAGTACCAACACAGTTCTCATAAACTAAAACCAAAACAACTTCTTCAATTTGAACACACACGATTGAAATTAAGTGACAAAGTGCTCGAAATCAACAACCCAAAACCCACAAAAGCAATTCATATCAACCAAATCAGCAACTTCCCATTAATTATCATCCACCCAATTGCAATCAAACGAAGAATTCAATCAATACAACGAGTACCTGATCAAAGCTACCACAGCGGAAGCAGATCCAGCTTGTAGAATAGCAAATTACACTTGTATGAATCTCTGTCGGAGTCAAAAGATCAAAGGAATCAGTGGATCCAAAGTTTTACCCACCAAACAATCTTGTTTCGAATTCAATGAAATGTTGGTTGTTTGGTTGGTAAGTGTATGAAATGAAATGGGTTGAAAGCGGTTGTGAATTACTCACAGATCGAGAAGTTGTGATTAGAACAATGATGGAGCCATTTTTATAAGTTGAATAATAATAATAATAATATTATCAATTGTAGAAGAAGAAGAAGAAGAAGAGGATAAGCAAAGGGATTACTAGAATCCAGAAGATATTTGGTCAAACACATAATATGGAGACGGTATGTTGGTCGCCCAAATGGACGGTAACTATTTCTTTTTTTTTTCTTTTTCTTTTAGTTAATTACGGTTTAAGTCCCTCTGATTTGATGGTGATAACTATTTTCGTTTAATAGTTTAAGATTGATTTACTATAGATAAAAATCTATCACAATAGTTTAAAAAAGATAGTAGTACTCTTGGATTGAAATGATTACTATTATATAAATATATAAAATACTTAATATAGCACCACCAAGCACGATCGTAGTTTACACCGCCAGCTCCACCTCCGCGACCGCCACCATTGCTTCATCATATTCTCTCACCTAAATTTCCGAATTTGATCGATGCTAAATTCATTATCACTATTGTCACTCTTCTGTTTATAGTTTTCACCCTCTTTCTACTTTCTCTCCTTTTTTCACAAGCCATTCAAGGAAATCAAGCACCATATTCAAAGACCATCACAACAACCACCACCATGATTTGTTGTTTCCACCATCTTCATGGTGATCTAAACCTTGATACCACTTAACGATTGTGCCATATCATCTTCACCACCTCTCCTATCATCCACCATCATCTTCTCCACTAACATTTATGCTCAAAACCTTCATACCCCTCATCTTTTTTTTTATTCAAAACCATGAAACAAGATTTAAGAATATAAATAAAACCTATGACTTGAATTCCCGAATGCTTTTACTATGATTCAAAACCATAAATCATTCATGAAAATGCTTTACTTAAATGATGATTTATCGCAGGTTTGTGTATATGGTTTGAGATGCGTGATGTGATGAAGGAAATGATGCAAAATATAATGTAAAGTAAAGTTAGCTAAATGAACCATAAATGATAATAGAATCTAATGAAATGATATATGTGCCCAATGAAAAGTCTTGCAAGCAATTACAATGGAACATAATAGAGCGCAATTGGTATGTTGCTCAACTAACAATAACATTAATATTGAGGTTGATACTTGCCATGAACTTGAAATGTGTTGTCAATGCCAAATGTTATCGGGTCTTGCACTTGCACAAAACCACATATCAATGTGTATATGGTATGCTTAAATAATGATTTATCGTATGTATGTGTATGTGGTATGAGATGCGTGATGTGATGAAGGAAATGACTATATAAAGCAAAGTGGAAGCTAAATGAACAATAAATGATAAGGAAATTGTATGTTTTTATTATGATTCAAAAAATTAAATCATTCATGATAATGCTTTACTCAAACAATGATGTGTCGCATGTATATGTAAATGGTATGAGATGTGTGATGTGATGAAGGAAATGATGTAAGCTAAATGAACAATAGTTGATAATGGAACCTAAGAAAATGATATATGTGCCTAATTATGTATGAAAAGGTCTTGCAAGCAATGACAATGGAACGAAATGGAGCTGTAACTGGTGTGTTATTAATGCCAAATGTTGTGGGTTCTTGCACTTGCACAAACCATATGTTGTGCGTTCTTGTACTTGAACAAACCATGTATTGTGGGGTCTTGCATGCATGTAGAGCAGTAACGATATGGTTATGATTAGGGAATCAACTACTTACTATTACCTATTCATGCGCAGACTGATATGTGTATAGTTATGGAACGGATTCAAAAAAATGAAAGATAATGAAATGAACTAATGAATGGATGAAAGAAAGATAATGAACCCAATAACAAATGTTTTGAAAGCCTTATAGCTATATATGTAAGGTTATTACGTGTTCATGAATGAAAGACGGAGCTTATTTTACTATATATAAATTAAAGCTTACTGAGCAACGCTGCCTTTTACGTGTTAATTGTAAGCTGGTGAGCTAAGGATGAGTAGACATGGGAATCAAGCTACTAGGCAATGAATAAATAATAGGATAGTAAAACAATGTTATAAGATTGAATGTTCTAATCCATGGAAATTTGATGTTTCCAAAATTAAGACAAATGCTTATTTAAAGCTAAGCTTCAGTTATGAATGATTGTTTAATTTTGCCCGCTGCAATGTTGATCAAATAATATAAATGTAAAATGTTTTATGTTATGAATTTATGATTAACGAACTGTAAGGTCTCTTGTGAACATGACCTTACATCTAATTCAATGACAACCCACTTAAATATCATTCAAAAACTGACCACCGACTAGATTTGTTTAGAAACTGACCACCACCCAGATACATTTAGAAACTCAGATCTATCTAACCCTTTTTCACTTGATCTATTTGAAATCGAGAAGATTATTGATTGAGGGCTTCTGGTTCAAGGATGGTTGTGGTGGTTATGGTGATGGTCGCCAATGACATGGTGGTGATGATGGTTGGTGATATGGTGGTCAAAAGCTTGGTGGTGTTGTGCATCTGATTATATGAATGAAATTTATTAGGTTTATATATGTAATTATTTATTTATTTAGTTCATTTTTATTAATTTGCTTCATATGATTTATAATATAGTAACAATTTAGTCTAAGGGTATTTCAGCTAGTTTACATAAACTTAACAGAGAGAAATAGATGATAGTGTTCAGTACTTGAGTGTGATCGATTTTTAACCACATTGGTTAAATTAAGCATTTTTTTAACTACAATATGAAAAAAATTATAACCACCAAACCATAAGGACAACCTTAAATTACATTATTTTTTTAGTAAACTTCGTTTTTAGTCCATGTGGTTTGACCCATTTAATCATTTAAATTCCAATATTTTAAAAAGTACTTTTCTAGTTCTTGAGGTTTCATTTTCATCGCATTTCCAACCACTTTTGTAAATCCGTCCATTTTAACAGCTTAATAGCAGTCATGTGCCCCTCACGTGAGTGGCATTCAGTCTTTTTGTATCCACCCTTTAGTAGAAATCAAAGGTCACCTTCATACACCTTTTTCATCTTCGTCACATTCCCCAAAGTTGCATTTCCATTTCACTCAAACTCTCATGCTTGAAATAATCTACAAACCGATTCACTAATTCACTATAATCTATTAATTGATTTCAAGAAAGATTGAGTCTTTCATTATCCTTGCATAATGGTGCTTACATTGTGGTATGCTCGAAGACATGGAGAGGAGTTTGATCCTTACGAAGTTTATGATGAGTGTCCTTTTACTACATTTACCTTCACATCTTGCTTCTTCTAGTGTGATTAGCAAGTTTATTTAACTTTTTCTTATATTTATGTAATAACCCTACAACCTTCACAATGAAGTTCAACCATGGAGTAATCTTCACCTCTTTTCTATGATAGAAAGTACCAAGAATTACATTAACCTTGTTGATAGTGATGTGTTTCATTACATTAAGTAGATGCTATTATTCAAGAGTTAGGGCGGAAGAGATGATTTATTGTAACTTTTTGAATCCTATACAATATTTGAATGTTGATTTAAGGACATTAGGCAATCATACAGATGTTGTTTGCTAATTGCAAAATGTTGGAAAGTTTCAAAAGCAAGGATTATCCATTTAATTTTATAAATGAAAAGATATTAAATTAATGATTTTATAAAATGATAAGAAAGATTTGTGTGATGTACTCTTTAGTAAAATGACAATGAATTGGAAAAGTATATTCTTATACCTAACTCCAAAATTTCGTAATTGTTTCATGATTATAGTGAAATGAAATTAATTATGTTACATATAAGAGGAACACAATGGGACCCAAAAGAGACAAGTCGTGTTGGCATTACAATTTTTCTTTAAAGTTGACATGACCATTTGACAAACTTAGTTAACGTGGTATTTGACTGCAAGAATTATGATGTCTTTGAATGTGGGTTTTTATAAATGATTATTATAATACTAATTCAGAATTATAATCATATTTGTTGTAGTATAAATTATAATTTGATTTATATGTTGCTTTAAAATAATTTGTGTTTTTGTAATCGTTCATTATATATTTCTAGATATTAGTTTATTTTAGCGATATAATTACGATTAAAGGAAGTTTACAAAACTCTTTAAAAATGTTTCATGAATGTAAAACCTAACTATTATTATACCTATGTAAACACTAAACATTATACAATCATCAACTAATTTGTCAAGCTGATATTAGGCAAACCAATGTGAAAATTCTCTACTTTGTATTGAACATCTCGTCCTATATATATTTGACTATGAGAACGATTTATACGACCTACTTGTTTGTTATTTCTATTTTTTTAGATAAAATAGATTATGTGGATATGGTAATAGTTTTAGAAGATTGATAAGTTTAAAGGTATTTTATAAATAAAAATTATAAGTTATACACAAAAACCATATAACTTTTTTAATGGAAAGTAACATAACAAACGTGTATCATGTGTGATAGCTTGGTATTTACCTTTCTGGCACAAATCATGCATCCCCTTTTTATTATTAGTTTGTTGTGATTGTGAGTTCACATAGACTTAAGTGTCAAGATATTTTGCATAGCAAAGCATATCTTATCTATCATTTGAAAAATAAGTTTGAACTCGTCAAAATTAAAATAAATTATAATTATATAAAGTTCTTATAGTTGCAAATAGTTGAATACCGTCCTCATACGTTACAAATTGTATATCGTATCCTAAACTCTTGTCCTCATCCCACATACATTAATCACTAACCTTTAGTTTTGTGGGTTTTTCGTCGTTATTTATGATTTTATGTAGAATACATGAAATCAAACTTGGATAATCTGAGAGTCGTGAAGATCACTTTCAGATCGAAATTATTCGGTGGTTCAACCGAATAAATCAATCGGATACAACTCAGACAAGATCAAGAATTCGTATGTTGTGTTTTGTGAATGTTCGTGAACCAGAAGAAGAAGAAGAATTCGAGAAAAAGCATATGACCAACATTCATCATCTCATTCGGTTTTGGAGGGAAAAAGGGGAAAAAACTGCTATTGGCAGTTTAATCAATTTTTTTTTATTTTAAATAACCATTAAAAATACGTATTTTCCACTCGAATTTCACATGTGAAACTAGTGTTTTTTACAAACCAAACCGAGCCGATCCAGTACAAGCTCGAACTTAAACTGAACAAACTCGGCTTAGTTCGAATTTAATACTGAGCTAGAAATCTAAGCTTAAGCTCGGCTTGGTTTTTAACTGAGCTAGCTCAGCTCGGCTTGGCTCGTTTTGGCTCTGCTTTAAACTTATGAACACAATTAAAAAAATCAAATGCAAAAATAAATTTAACATACTACATAACTCATAACCACTTTATATCAAGTTACAAAATATAAATTAATTTAAAGAAACTAAGTTCAACTTCAACAATATACAAATAACTTCATCATCATCTAAACGAACACATTAAACCCACAACACTACATAACATCTAGTAGTCTGTTTTTTAGTAAAGACATTAAAAGTATGCTTAAGGAATTCATTTTAATATACAAAAACATAAAAACAACTGCAGGACCGGTGAAGGGTATGCACTTACAACACAACAACACAATGAGGAGAGTTGCTTAGAACACTTAACAGATCAAATAGAGAACTGGTTAACTTGTTAATGAAAAATGCTAAGAACACAAGTAAATATGAGACAGAACAAGATTGCAAACAACACAAGTATTTGGTTTTCAAGAATGCTGTATATTGCTTCTCAAGTTCTATTACAAGTTACAAAGCATCGATGGAAAGTTACAAGTACTTGAGATACTTTATACTACATCCTACAGCCGACCATACTTTAAAAGCCATCTGGATACAATTGACTAGAAAACTACAAAATCAAATGTAGAGTCAAAAGGCAGATCTGCCTTTTGACTTGTGACTATGACATGCCATTGCTCACATCCTAATATATTACAAAAAAGATAAAAGTACATAAAGTAGAAAGCATGGACTCAAGACCTCAATATACAATTACCAAAAGCATGGACCTTTCACCAACTCATGTAAGTTGGTGACTTTACAGAGTAGCAGCGGAAAGGTGGTCCAACTTTATGGTAAAGTACATCAGATAAAGGCATATCTCGAAAAGTCTTCGAAAGAAATCTGTCTTCACTCTTTGGCTTCGGAAGACTTCACTTTTGGCATCAGAAGATGTTGGTCTTGGCTTCGGAAGATTTTACGCTTAGAATATTTCTAGTGCATGGTGTAAAACTTCCGAAGCATTTCTACTTCTGTTCTTTAGTGCATGCTTGCAGAGAGACTTTGGATGTTTTAGCTGCATCAGACTTATAGAAATCCATACCGCAACATATAAAACAATCTAATACCAACATTATAGTTTAATATTTTGATATTACAATTAGCTAAAAATATATTATACTCTTAACAAATAAGCAAGTACCATGATATATGTTATATACTTAAAATAATATATAATGTAAGTAATGCAAACCATACTTGGCCGAGCTAACAAATGAGCTAAGCCGAGTTGGCTTGACTCATTAGGAACCAAGCCGGGTTAGCTGTTACTCGTCTACTCTCATAAGTTAAGTAAAGGCCTGTTTGCATCGCAACTAATAGAAAAAACGACTAGCTTGGCTCAGTTTAAAACCGAGCCATTTTAAGTGACTTCGAGCGAAGCTCTGAGCCACGAGCTATTTGGATAACCCTATTTGAATGGAGCTCAGAAGCATTTAGGCCAACATGATGCTATGCTCGAATGGATTTTGACTAAAATGAAATGACCTCAATACTTTTATGCAGACCCTGCATGAACAGAAGGTGGATCGTCTATGTTATCATTATGCGCTACCGACGGAGGCACGCTTGTTACCATCAACAACCTGACGCCCTGTCTCAAACTCCATTTTCCTCGTTTTGATGGAACCGACCCAACCACGTGGTCCGACCGAGTCAAGTAGTTTTTTGAATTCCAAAAGGTTCCCCGAGAAGATCATGTATAATTGGTGTCATTTCATCTCAAAGTTATCAATTTGTAATGGCATCATTGTGTGAAGAAATATTAGGGTCATTAACATGGATGGAGTTCACTCAACCTGTTTTGGGTCGTTTCGGCTTACCAATTATGAAGATCAATTCGGAGCCTTAGCTCAAGTCGAAAATGTTACCATTGTTGCAATTTACCAAGAGGCTTTTGAAAACTTACTACATCAAGTCGATGGGTTGCCATAAGCGTTCTTGATTGATATTCCATTTGTGGCTTGAAATAGGAAATTCAACTTGAAGTTAAGCTCAATAAACCAAAGAATTGACTGAAGTAATCTGCATCGCTCATTTGGTGGAAGAGAATCAAAACCTCTTATGCCCCCTTGAGGTATTTATTCTTTATTTGCTATCTACTTTCTTTATTTATTCTTTGGCTACTGATTATCAATCGGTCCACATCAGTGGTATCAGAGCCCTTGTGATCTATGGCTATTTTTAAAAAGACTAATGCTTAGTTCCAACAGGAAGCTCAAGAGCGTTTACCCTAACATAATGCTATGTCCAGATGAATTTTGAATTCAAATCCTCAATACTTCAATCCAGGCCTTACATGAATATAACTCAGGTGGGTCGTCTACCGACAATGACGTGGTTGTCACCACCAATAATCCTGTTGGATCGAGTAGAGCAAGAACTTCTGTAAATTAACTTCTAATAAATACAAAATCTCTATTAACTAATACAATCAAACATACTCACAAATACTTGAAATATAAGTTGAACGGTTGAAATTCTTTTAAAGTATCCTTCACTTTATATATTGCATATTCACTTGATTTTGTAACAACAAAATTAAGTGAATGAAAACAACATCCTCTAAATTGTACAAGCATGAGGTATTTATGCTAAGGAGGCTAAACACTAGACTCAATCATGATTGTTTATTTTAGGTTTTGGATCAACGCCTAGCTACAACCATTGATCTACATATTATGGCAGACCATGAGTGTGTATTTATATTGGCTGCATGCATTGTATAAAACAAATAACCAAATTACTAGAATAGTTCTCAATAGTTGTAGGGTCATGTTTGCACCACTACTTTTCAGTAGTTTCATATTTGTTCCAAAAGTAATGTATGATCATATACAACTGCAAGTAAGGAGATGTAGTGTACTGATTGATACATAGCTACTAAGCATTTAGAGAGCTTGATTGCATTCTTGAGTAACTGTTTTGAGTAGCTTCATTTTTTTAATATCCTAACAAACCCTATACCCTTTCTCAAACTTCATTTTCCTCACTTTGATGGAACCTCTCCCACTAGGTGGGTTTACCATGTCGAAGAATTGTTTAAATGCCAAAGAGCTTTCAAAGATCATTTCATCTCGACGGTATCACTTTGTAATGGCAACATTGGTTGAAATTTTTTTAGGGCCATTGATGTGGGTCGAGTTCACTCAAGGTCTTTAGGTCGTTTCATCCCTACCATTTATGAAAATCCATCTAAAGCCTTAGTGCGGCTCAAACAAGTTACCACTATTACTGTTTGTCAAGAGACTTTTGAAAAGTTTATCCCCTCAATTCGATAGGCTACTGGAATCATTATTGAAGGTTGTTTCCTTGATGGCTTGAAGGAGGAAATTTGGCTTAAAGTTAAGCTCAAAAAGTTAAAGCCATTAGTTGAAGTAATCAACATTGCCTATTCAGTGGAGGAGAACCAAAACCTCTCACGCCAACCAAAGTTATTCTCTATTCTGAGTATTGTTAGCTAACCTTCTACTGCTGACCTTTTAGGCAAAGAGCCAGCCTGACAGTTTACCCTTCCAGCACCAAGCCTTATTCATCCTCTTTCCAAGAATGAGGCTCAAGAACAACATGTGTTAGGTCTAGAATCAGTAGATCTAGTCATTATGTATAGGCTTAGTACTTGAATTAATATTTGTAATGAACTTTTGTATTTCATTATTATGTATGCATTAAATATATAGGTTAACCCATTTATATATGTGTTGATGTATGTATGGCTGCAGGTACAAACATAATACTTGATCAATTATTGAAATTGACCAAGTGTAAGAAACATCTACGGATGAACATTTCGTTCTTCCGTAGATGTATATTTTACAAGTAACAAAACATCCGAAGATCATCTACGGATGAACAAAGTCAACTGGAGTTCCAAGTGTTCAAGAAATGCTGCGGAAGAACAAGAATACTGCGGAAGAACAAAACATCTGCGGAAGAACAAAACATCTGCGGAAGACAATATTTCTGCGGAGTCCAAACACTTGCAAAATACAAGTGTTACAAGTCAACAAGTCAACAAGTCAACAAGGCGGTTATTCGAATCCCGAGAAATCCGATGATTCCTTATCAGAAACAAATCAAATCCCAAGAGATCCGGTGTTTCCTATAACTGAAACATCTTTGTCTATAAATATGGATCCTAGGTTTCGATTCAAAGACGATTGATTTTAGACTATTGATTGATTGAGAACAGCAATAAGCATTACAACAATCATCAAAAGTCTTTCGATCATCAAAACATATACAACATCATAGCATTCATTGATATCGTTCATTCATTCTTTTGTAATCATCAACACATTATAATAAAATATTAATTAATCATTAATTGTGTTTTGTTTCGTGTGTTCTTGATATTTCATTGATATTTAAAATTGCTTGAATACAATTAAACCAAATCAACGTTAATTCCGCTAACGTTGACTTGACATCGATTCACACTGATAATTCCTGTCGGCGATCCTTGGATTCACAGGTGGTATCAGAGCCAAGTGCTCATTGATTTAGATCAATTGATCTATCAGTGTTAGTTGTGTTTTAATTGTGTTTGTTTTCGTTTAACAGCAATTTTTTTAATTAACTTGTTTCTATATTCAAATCAATTGAATAGTAGATCTTGTTAACATCATGAGCAACTTCAGTGGTTCATCTTACCAACCCCCGAAGTTGGAAACAAAAGCAGATTTCAAGTCATGGAAAATCAAGTTCAGGAATCATGTAAACTATACTGATTCTGACTTGTGGATTTCCATCACTGAAGGTCCTTCTCTTGGGCCGGATTATAATGACAAAAATCAACCAATTAGCACAAAAGATCTATCACCTGATGATGTCAAAAAGGTTAAAGTCGATATAAAAGCATACAGTCTGCTTAGTATGGCTTTACCTGAAGAGATATTAATCAGGTGTGAGAACTATAAAACAGCTCACTCCTTATGGAAGATTCTTCACACTCTCTGCGAAGGGAGTGATGAGATAAGAAGTATAAGGAGAGACACCCTCAGATCACAATATGAAACCTTTCATCATATTGAGGGTGAATCAATTCCTCAGCAACTTCATAGATTCATGCAGTTAGTCACTGAGATGAATATTCTAGAGTTGAAGTATACTAGTGAGGAATTAAACAAGAAAATGCTCCACACTTTGCCAGAAAGTTGGAAGCATACTGTGTCCATGTTCAAGAATACTATAGATCTGAAAGCAACTGGTTTAGATACTCTGGTTGCAAAAGTGGAAGCTCTTGAAATGGATGAAAAATCAAGAAACAAGAGTGTGAGAACTCATGTCTCACCCTATCACTTCAAAGAAACAAATAATGTAGGAAGTGCATTTATTTCAAACAATGAAAGTGATAACTCTTGTGCTAGGAGTGATGATGAGGAGGAAGTTAGCTTCTATGCTTCAAAACCCTCAAAGAAATCATCTCAAGACAAGCAGCAGAAGAATAAAGGAAGAACTACTGATAGACAAGATACATCTGCAGCAACAACTAAGTCTTCCTTTTCAGCAAATCAGTCAGAACCAATAACTGTGATATTGGACTCTGAAGAACAAAGAGCAGCCTTTGCAGCTTTTAGCTCAAGTTTTCAAGCATACCTGGGAAGCTCTCTAACATCAGCCAATATCTGTCAACAAGACTTAGAAGAACTACCCCCAGATGTAGTGGAAGAGATGGATCTACAATGGCAGATGGCCATGATTGCTTATAGAGCTAAGCAATATCTCAGGAGAAATAAGAACTTGGCTTCAGCAAGCAAAACATCAAAGATTGGTGTTGACAAATCAAAAGTGAGATGCTACAAATGCAATCTCTATGGACATTTCTCAAGAGAATGCAATCAACAGTCTTATCCAGAGATGAGACAACATCAGCAGCATCAACAACATCAGATTCAAGCAAATCAACAATCTTCTCAAAGACCTCTGCACAAGCAATCTCAACTGATCAATGCTTCCCCACCAGCCACCAAAGAATCAGCAGGACCAGGTAACTCAAAGGAGTCAGGGCTGATCATACTTCAAGATGGAACGTGTGACTGGAGTTTGTATGAGAAGGAAGTTTTGGAAGAAAATCAAGCATTGATGACCCATATGGATCAAACAGTTCCACCAATGGCAAAAAAGGTAAAAGAAAGATTGTGTTCATCAACTTATGTTGAGGAAGTTGAACGATATAGAGTCCATGCTCAACAGTTGGCTGATAAAGTAAAAGAAACAATGATTTTGAATGAATCTCATGTTAGAGAACATAAATTATATCAAATAAAAATTAATTCTTTGCAAAAGGATTTAGAAAAATTTGTTTCTGAAAATTATAGCCTAAAAGCCCAAGTTGAGCATTTGACCACTTCCTTAACAAAATCCATGGCTGATCATGCATCAACTGAAGTGAAACTTCAGAAGTTTCAATTATCATCTCAGCAATATGAAAAATTACTAACTTCTCATATTGAATCAAAGAAAAGGTCTGGGTTGGGTTATAATGCGGTTGCACCACCTATAAATGATAATTACACATCCTTACCTACAACAATGACAAACACTCTGTCAAATCATTTTGTGCCTAGCACTAAATTTGAAAAAGATTCAACTAAAACTAAAATTAATGATAAAGCTGAGGTGAGTGAAACTGAATCATCTGAATCAGAATCATTAGATTAAAATGATTCAGAATTTGATTATGATAAGTGTGATGACTTGGATGATTCTGATGAACATGATGTTGATCAAACAAGCACTGGTAAAAATTTTCAACTGAAAGCCCATATTCCAAAAGTGCTTGAAGAAACAAAGTTGCCATATCCTCCTAAACAAAGAAACATGCTGAAGACCATCTGCAAGAGGATAGCTCAATTGAATGAAGGTCTTCAAGAACTAAGTATGCAAGAATCCTCCAAGAAATTGACTGATGAATCTGTCATCACTGAGGAAAGAGGAAAATTCAAAGGAAAGAAAAAGGCATCAGCAGATCATCAACTGAACAAGAAAACTTCAGCTGCTGATCTACGGAAGAGAAATTCAGCTCCAAACGATCAAAATGTGCACAAAAATGAAAAAGGTGAAGCACATTCAAAGCTAAAGAAGAAAGAGCCACAACAAAAATCAGCAAACAAAAGGAATGATTCTGAGAAAGAATCAGAAGAAAAGTATTGCAAATGGTGTGACATGAAAAATCACAACACTGAAGATTGTTACTTCAGCAGTTATTGTTCTATTTGCAATATGAACAATCATATGACTGCTGATTGTTACTTCAACAAACATTGTTCTATTTGCAACAAAAATAATCATTCCACACAGGAATGTTATTTCAACAAAAAGAACAAGACAAAAGGATCAAAGAAGAAAGAATCAGACAAATCTGAATCAGATTCCCAATCCACGGATTCTGCAAAGGGTTCAAAACTGAAGAAGCATGAACAAAAATCAAAGGCTAAACCAAAGGACAAATCATCATCAAGTGTTAAGATACTGAAGAAAAGATCATCTTTCCAGCAGTCAAAAACACCACACAAAAGAGTGGATTTGTCAGACAAGGAATCAAAGGATGATGATTCATTCTTTGATAAATTTGAAAAAGGCATTCATATACCTCTTTCAATAACAAAAGATAGTGAAACATTTAAAGGTTCACTATCAAAACAAAAGAATCAAACAAATGAAGTTGATCAAAGCAAAGCAGAAAATATGAATCATGAATCTACTTCATCAACATCCCATTCAGCAGAATCATCCTCATCCAAATCAAATCAGAATGAATCAATCAAATCTGAAACTGAAACTTCAAAATATTCTTGAAAGAGTAACTGTTTTAGATTCTGTTGACAAACCCAAGATCACTAAGGCTTGGGTTGTCACTTCTAACTGATTTTCTTTTCTGATTGCAGGAACAATATTGGAGAGCTGACAACATGTGGTATGTTGACAGTGGTTGTTCCAGGCATATGACAGGAAACTGTTCTCTTCTCTATGATTTCAAACATAAAAATGCTTCTTATGTGGCATTTGGTGGGGATAAAAAGGGAGGTAAAATTGTTGGTGAAGGAATGATAACCAATGGTGTACTTAAATTTGATAAAATAAATTACTGTAAAAACTTACAGTATAATTTACTTAGTGTATCTCAAATCTGTGATCAAAACTACACTACATTGTTTGATGACACTAACTGTTACATTCTTAAGCCAGGATTTATTGTCCCAGAAGATTGGATTCTCCTCAAAGCAGCAAGAAAAGGAAACACTTATGTGTTGGATATGAACAACACTTCTCTCACAAAACATGAAACTTGTCTTATATCTAAACTTTCAGAAGATTTGTCACAATTATGGCATAGAAGACTTGTTCATTCTAACATGAAAAATATGAATAAATTGGTGAAACATGACCTGGTCATTGGCTTACCAAATAAAGAGTTCCATTGCTCAACTCATTGCTCTTCTTGTTACAAAGGAAAACAACACAGAGTGTCACATAAACCAAAAACAATCAATACTAATACTACACCACTCAAATTGCTTCACATGGATCTTTTTGGTCCAACCAATGTAATGAGCATTGGAAAAAGGCAATATTGTTTGGTGATAGTTGATGATTTCACTAGATTTACATGGGTCTTTTTCTTAAAACAAAAGAGTGAAACATCAGAAACATTAATGGACTTTGTCATCAAGATTGAGAATCAACTTGATACAAAAGTCAAAATTTTCAGGAGTGATAATGGTACTGAATTTGTTAACTTTGAACTAGATTCTTTTTGCAGGAGCAAAGGAATTGCAAGACAATTCAGTGCACCAAGGACTCCACAACAAAATGGAGTTGCTGAACGAAGAAATATAACTCTCATTGAAGCAGCAAGAACAATGCTAGCTGATTCACAACTACCTATTACCCTTTGGGCTGAGGCTATTCTGATGAAGTATGCTATCCATTTGTTCCACCAATTATGACTGAAGTAACTTTATCTGCTGATCCCCCAAGGATACATCCATCTTCAAGTGATCAACTGTATATTATCCTGAGCTTTATCAACTTTGCATCAATGAGATGCCAAACACATCTCAAGATAGCTATTATAATTTAAAGTACATAGTCTTAAGTGTGAAAGAATGATGATTTGACTTACAAAGGGAGGACAACACCTTTGTGAATCAAATGTGAAGTCCATGACAGTTATTTCTAAAACAATAAAAACATGATAAACAGCAAGCCTAGTTGATACATGAGCTCTTGTATGGATTTATAAGGACAATATACTTGCAATCAGAACTTGTTCTAGCATCAACTATACAACATAACTAATCAGGAAGAGGCTTAGCATTATAGTATGATCCCATCTTAAGTGTATCTGATCATTATCATATATTTAGAGTTTATGTTATTCCTCTTAAAGAAATTTATGATAAATGCTTAAATTCATCATTGATCACAAATTTAGGGGGAGTAGTATTCATGAAAAAGCAACTAATTCAGCAGCAGCAATGTCTATATCTTTATCAATTTGAAGAAATTGAAACCTGAGCATCACCTTAGCCGTTGGTTACATGGAATTTATGTTAAATTTTCTTGTACTAAATTGTCATGTATACAAAGCCAACGAGGTCCTATAGCAATAATTGGTTCAGCCAATGGAGTTGGACCATACATACAACTGTATGTAAATCAATATTAGTATATTAATGTTTATCCGTAGGTTGGTAAACTACGGATAAATAAAAATCAATAAGTATAAGTTGTTGATCCGTAGATATACTACGAAAGAGTAAATTGTGGATCACAATTAATGTGAAATTACTTCTACGGAAGAGTACAATGTGGGACCCACTGAATAAATCCGAGAAAATTAATATGTCTGAGGGTATAAATAAAGAGATTTGACTTGTCAAATGCATTATTCACTTTATCAGCTCACTTTTTCAGACCTAGAAAATCTCGCTCAACAAATTTTTCCCACTTTCTCAACATTCAAAATTTACCAAATCAAACCTTAAGCAAACATATATCTGTGTTCTTAATCAGCGTTTATTAAGGTAAAACATGTCGTAATCATCAAGAATGAACAAGTTGATTCTTGTTTTATCTCACAACTGTTCGTATTCTAACATCAATAATGTGATTCTAACGAAGTCTTTTCTTATGAACAGATGGATCAACGATTTGCAAAAGAGCATAATGTGTGTGCTTTCTTGAACCCTGACGATCCTGTGTCAGAAGGATGTCAAGAAATTATGAGATATTTGAGAAGATCAAGGGTTTTCTATGCATTATCTGCAGAGCCAACGATTTATCGCTCGCATATCAGTGATTTCTGGAATTCTGCACGTATAGAAGAAGATGATGAAGGAATTATTGCAGAAGTAAAGAATCGAAGGCTGAGAATAGACGAACAAACAATAAGAAGGGTACTAGAACTGGGAGATGTTGAAGCTGGACACCCTGATGTATTTGATAATGAATACATAGAAAAGGTTTTTCTTCTAATGGGGTATGATGGAGACTTTGAAAAGGGAGAAATCAAGAAGGGAAGACTCTGCAAGCCATACAGATTTTTGTGTCACACTTATCTGAAGTGTATGTCAAACAGAAAATCTGGGCTTGACAGATTTTCAAGACATATATCATCTGGTATTATTGGCATCTTTGAGGGAAGGACCTACAACTACTCAAAGTACATCTTTAATTGTTTGTGTGATCACATAAGAGTACAGAAGGCTGATAAGATGTATATGTTTCCAAGGTTCATTCAGCTCATCATTAATGCAGACCTGCCTGGAACATCTGTGGAGGGTGGTGTGTTTATCCAAGCACACCTTGGCAGATCTGTGCTGAACAAAATCTCAGGGAGATATGAAGGAGAAGACATAGACATGTTTGCTCATGTGATTGATGCTAATGCAGACATACCTCAAGAGCTAGTTTGGGAAAATGAGGATGAGAGCTCTGCTACCAGCTCTGCTCAAGACACTCCATCACCAGAAGCATCACCTCAACAACAAACACCCCAAGTTCAATCTCCAGCCAGCCAAAATACAGAACCTATCTCTCCAATCCTCCATCTATCACCACATCAACAACAAACACCCCAAACACAATCACCTGCCAGTCAAAATACTGAACCAATATCTCCCATTCAACCCCAATCACCAATTCAGCCTCAGATGCAACTCTACCAACAACTTCCAAATTCAGATACTGAGAGTATCTACACTGGAGAGACAGAATTAGTCTCAGAAGCAAGTACAGTCAAACTGTCATTATCTAAGACTGAATCCCCTGTGCATTCAAATGAAACTGAACAAGTTCCTCCAGTGATTGATCAGCAACAACAACAAACTCTTCAAGAGCATGAAGATCAAGCCACTGAACCAAAGTCAAGCTCAGCAAGTGTTGATCATGAGGAAGTAAAAGAAGATGAGATTGAGTCTCAGCATCAGGAAAGAGATACAGAAGCAGATCAGGTTGATGTGATTGCTTATAATGAAGATGATCTGAGTGATAATGACATTCCTGTGAGCAAAAGTTATCTGGTGGCTGAGTACAACAAGCTTGTGGTCAAATCAAATAAAAGAAAGGCAAGAATACAAGAGCTGAAGGGCATAATAAAAGAAAAGGATGAAGAATTGATAAGTCAGCAAGCAAGAATAAAGAGACTGAGAGAAGATGCTCAAAGTGATAAAGAAGTCATTGATGCTCTGCTAGACAAGGAAGCTGAGCTTAAAGAATCAGCAGAGACTGAGAAGAAAGAGAAAGAAAAGGTCATGAAGAGACTTGAACAAGCATCTGGCACTATGACTGCTCAGTCAAACATCATAAAGAGAAAAGAGGAAGAAATTGAGCAACTTAAACTGAAAATCAGTTCATTGGAATCTCATGCTAAGGCCTCAACTGCTCAAACAAAACAAAGTCCTGAGGCATCTAAAGAAATGATCTTGTACTCAAGGAAAAGAAAGTACCTTGGTACTGCTGAGAAGAAGCCGACCACTTATGAAAGTATTTCAAAGAAACAAATGCTGACTTCTCCTGAAAACACCCCCTCAATAGACTTATCTACTGAGAAGCCCATCTCTGAAAAGAAAGATGAAAGTGATAAAGAATGGGAAGAATTAATCAAAGAAGACTCTCCTCCAAAACAAGAAGTCTCAAAGGCTGATGATCTTCTGACTACAAGTGACATACTTGAAGAGAGGCCTGAATCAACCATGTTCATGACACTTATAAACCATGGTTTCCCTTATGACATGGTTGAAAGACTAAACATGACAGAGATGAAGAACCTGTTAAAAGAGTTTGAGCTTGCCTGCTTCATGATTCCAAACTGTGATTATGAAGCCTTCAGCACCTTTCAATCAATTCAAAACACTAAGAAGGAGCTGGGACATTGTGACACAGCCAAGCTGAGCAAATACAACATGACTTGCTGGTTACAAGGACATAACTACAAACCTCATGAGCTTAAAGGAAGATCAGTAGGGGAACTCAGAAGGATGATGGAGCATGTGATGAAAGTTGAGCTAGATACAGGAGTAAAATTCAGAACTGAAGCTCCACATCCATCTTATGAACAACAAAGCAAACTTCCAGCTGAACCTATAACTGTTGAACCTAAAGATCAGCACAAAGGAAAAGAGAAATTGATTAGAGAGCCAAGAGAAGTCATCCCCGGAAAAGTATGGCCACTTGGGACTGCTGTTAGAGAAATAACTGAGCAAAAGTCCACTCTAATACAACTGATAGATCATCTCACAACTCCCAGCTCTGCGGAAGAAAACAAGATCATGGCCTGGAAATATGATCCAGACTGGGATTGTGCTGTTATTAAAAGAACATCTGGAAGAGTTGAATACTTCCATGATGTACTCTCAGTGGTGAGTCTGCCAGAGAATGACATCAGAGACCTTCAAAGTTTAATCATCAGCAATTATCCAATTCACCCTAGAGGAAGAGACTTCTCAACTCTAGTGGGAAAGTTAAAGACAAAATTTAAAGATGATGTGCTGATTGAAGCTAAAAGAGAAGATATAGAACATCAGAAGAGAATCAAAGGGCTCAAAAGATACAAGTCCAATGCCTCAGAACATGTAGATGATGAATTCTTGAAGAGGATTGGCTACAACAACAGAAACAAAGCAGCTCTTAAATGCATTGAAGGGACTCAATTCACATACCCAATCACTGAATGGGGATATGTAGAGAAGACAAAAGAGTTGGTCCTACTGAGAAATGCTGAGAACAAGAAAGCTGAAAAGATCAGAATCTTTGATCCTGTGGAAATCAAACTGCTACATCCCAGCTACACCTCATACCTAAATGACAAATTCTTTCCCAAGCTGTCTGATGAAAAAGCACAAAATGATCTGTTCCTACATGTTCATGTGATTCAAGTAGTAGACAAACTACATGCCAAAGCATATAAAAGAAGAAGATTTAATGCTGGACTACTGAAGGGAACAACATTTGATGAAGTAACAGAACTAAGAATAACAGAACAAGATGAGCTAGAAGTGGTGAATAACAACAAGGTGCTAGACACACTCACTACAGAAGAAGATGTTCTGGGAATTAGTTATGAGACTCTGAAGAAGATCAGCAAGATGAAGATCAACTATAAGTATGATGATCAGAAGACTGCTGTCTCCTACTTCTACAACAAGATGATCGCAAGAATCAAAGATCTTGCAGTTTTGAAGGACTGATTGCAAGTAGCTAAGCCTAAGGGGGAGTATTGTTAGGTCTAGAATCAGTAGATCTAGTCATTATGTATAGGCTTAGTACTTGAATTAATATTTGTAATGAACTTTTGTATTTCATTATTATGTATGCATTAAATATATAGGTTAACCCATTTATATATGTGCTGATGTATGTATGGCTGCAGGTACAAACATAATACTTGATCAATTATTGAAATTGACCAAGTGTAAGAAACATCTACGGATGAACATTTCATTCTTCCGTAGATGTATATTTTACAAGTAACAAAACATCCGAAGATCATCTACGGATGAACAAAGTCAACTGGAGTTCCAAGTGTTCAAGAAATGCTGCGGAAGAACAAGAATACTGCGGAAGAACAAAACATCTGCGGAAGAACAAAACATCTGCGGAAGACAATATTTCTGCGGAGTCCAAACACTTGCAAAATACAAGTGTTACAAGTCAACAAGTCAACAAGTCAACAAGGCGGTTATTCGAATCCCGAGAAATCCGATGATTCCTTATCAGAAACAAATCAAATCCCAAGAGATCCGGTGTTTCCTATAACTGAAACATCTTTGTCTATAAATATGGATCCTAGGTTTCGATTCAAAGACGATTGATTTTAGACTATTGATTGATTGAGAACAGCAATAAGCATTACAACAATCATCAAAAGTCTTTCGATCATCAAAACATATACAACATCATAGCATTCATTGATATCGTTCATTCATTCTTTTGTAATCATCAACACATTATAATAAAATATTAATTAATCATTAATTGTGTTTTGTTTCGTGTGTTCTTGATATTTCATTGATATTTAAAATTGCTTGAATACAATTAAACCAAATCAACGTTAATTCCGCTAACGTTGACTTGACATCGATTCACACTGATAATTCCTGTCGGCGATCCTTGGATTCACAACATGCAAAAGGCCTTTGTTATATTATGACAACACATATATGTCTAGTCACAAGTGCAATAAACCGAAGTTGTTTATGATCATGGAAACACCAGAATCGGCCCTAAAGCAGCCCAGTGGGTTTTATTTAGTGGGTTTTATTTATTTTCTTGTTTGTTACGAATTAAGGATGAGTGGCTAGTTAGTACCTAACATCTCAAGTCAAGTAATTTAGTCATGCTAGTAGTGTGTTTCATGTTTGGATGTAATTCTCTTATTATGTTTTGTTTTGAAGGGAATGTTAGACAAAACTTTTGGCTTAAGTTCTTCTCTATATTTTTTATCTATCTTCTTTCTATATTCTTTGGCATTGATTATCGATTAGTCCACATCAGTGGTATCAGAGTCGTCATGATCTATGGATACTCATAAGAAGACCGATGTCAAGTTTCACCTAGAAGCCCAGGAGCTTAGCTCAACATGACATTCTATTCAAATAGATTTTAACTGAAATATGAAGTCTCAATACTTTTATGCAGGGCTTGCATGAATAAAATCTAGGTGGGTCGTCTAGGTTATCATCCGACCTATTGAGGGCGGCGTGGTTATCACCACCGACAACCATAGACCCTGTCTTAAATTTTATTTTCTTGTTTTGATGGAACCGACCTAATCGAGTGGATTTATCAAGCCGAACAATTCTTGAAATTGCAAAGGTTTCCCCGTAAGATCATGATATTCAGTTGGCATCATTTCATCTCGGCAATATCAATTTGCAATGGTGCTAATATTTTGTGGGTCGTTGACGTGGGTCATGTTCACTCAAGCTGTTTTAGGTTGTTTTGACTCTACTGATTGTAAACATCCATCCAACAGCTTAGCCGGGCTCAAACAAGTTACCGTTGTTTTATCTTACTAAGATGCTTTTAAAAAGTTTTCACATTAAGTGGATGGTCTACCGGAATCATTCTTGAGAAGATCTTTCATTGGTGGCTTGAAGTAGGAAATTTGACTTAGGTTAAGCTCAAAAGGCCGAGGCTATCACACCCCAATCCGCGGGCGCGACCTGTTGTATCATACTCATATTAATAATATAGTGGAAGACTTACATTCAAGAAAACCAAATCTAGACTGAATCAAAACCCTTAAGTGCATACATAAACCACCTATCCGGCGCATTCAAAATAAAATTTACAATCTAAAGTACTGTAACCCCAAATTCGACCTGTTGTAATTACCATTTAACTTAATATTACCAAAATTAAGCAAACCCTAGCCCCCATAACCCCAAATTCGGCCGAAGCCTTCCCCTCCCCTCACCCTCACAAATTTTGATAAAAAACAAGCATCAACAATAGATTTTGGCTTGGTTTCAACTGTTCCAACGTGTTAGCAAGTGTTAATCATCATCTTTACACGTTTTAAGGTGAGTTTCTAACAAGATTTTCATAGTTTTGATCCATGTTAAACCCTAATTCGAAAATCATATGAGAAAGTTGAAATTGATAATTGTTTGATGATGATATGTTGTTAGCTATGTTGTATGAATGTTGGGTTATGATGATTATGCAAGAAATCCATGGTTAGATCATATAGTTCATACGGTGCCTAAAGTGGAAACTTTTCTTTAGGGAAATTTATGTTTTGATGATTGGTATATGTTAGATGGATTGTTATGATTTCTATGAGCTAGATTAGATATGTTATTGATGAAATTGGGATTGAAGTTGATGAAAATAGTGGTTTTTGGATATTACTTTCCCGAAAGGGAAACTTTATTTATATGAAAGATGTGATTTTGTGATGTGATCATGATTAGGATGTTAGGAGCATAATAGAGTGATCATGGATGAACTTTAATATATTAGATTATGATAATTGGGTTATTTTGCTAGTTGATGAATCTATGGGAAAATCTAGGTGTTCTTGGAAAATATGCAAGTATGGCATTATGTACAAGTTTATGAGTTGTGATGCAATATAGTAATTGTGAACATGTTTAGTATGATGAATTGGTTTGTGTGCATTGTATGGTAACCTAAGTTAGCATGAAGATCATGATGAGACTTAAAGGTTGCAATGTGGTTTATATGAATAACTTGTATAGTAGCCTATGATGGTATGATGATTTATGAACTACTATACTTGGTCAAAAAGAATCTAACTTGACATGTCACCAACGGGTCAAACGGGTCAACTAGGTCAAAATATTTTATTGTTTATTATATCACTTGGGTCAACTTGTGTATTGAGCACTTACGATCTGTTAAGTCATTTTGGTCTTATGTACTTACAAACTCACGTGTTCTAGGTAACCTTTGATGGGTTGTCCTTCCGTTCCTTCGTAGCTTGCATTTTTCTGTATTGAAGTACCAGGTGAGTTCATGTCCCACTTTTTATACACTCTATTTTGGGGGAGATAGCATACTTGTTTACAAACACTTTATTATTGTAAGTTGTGTATAGTGTAACATAGTGTGATATACCTTGGAAGCCCTCACACTTTTGGATCGTTAAATATTGGTAACTAGCGGAAAAGTTTGGGTAGTACTACTAGGTCTGACGAGCCCCACCCGTGCGACTCGAGGTCAAACGGGTGCAACATTGTCCTAAACACAAACATTGTCATGACCTGGCAAGTCATGATGGGAGGCAAGCAAACGAAACACAGTCAGCTTCGATCGTGAAATCACTATGGTTATTACTTATGAATATAGACTAGTTATCTATTTCAATGCACTTCTTAAGTTTTACAACTATTACTAATTATGTTAGACGCAAACTCTTGAACTCACCAACCATTATGTTGACTCTTTTAGTACGCTATTCTCAGGTCGTTAACTCTGGTTGCTAGTTTAGTACATCACAAGTCCAGCATGCATTTTAACGCTTCATATTATGTCTTGACATTTGGTTTTCAATTTATGTGTTTACAAACAATAGGTTGGCGTGTGTTTTGCCAATGTTACACTTTAAATGCTTTGGGTTTGACTTACTTACAAAACATTTTCGCACAGTTTTAAAGTTTCAAACTCTGGTTTGCTTTTAAATGTTTCATATAGTGTCGTTCTAAGCAACTAATGACTTACATCCTGGTATGTTCACATGCCTCGCGGTAAAACCCCGCATGTGGAATTTGAGGGTGTGACAATGACCAGTTAGTGCCTCCCGACACCTCCTACTCCTGCACCACGATTTAAAATACTTCAACAATAATGTTGTTAGTGAGTTATAACAAGTGACTCTAAAATAGTTAGACAATATACAATGTGTGTAATCAAATTGTTTATCAAATCAAATCTCACTAATGCCCTCACACTTTGGGAAGTTTCCGTCAACATATATGCCACTTCAGGTTTTACAACATGATGATGAGTGGGTTAAAGGCGCCCTAACCAACCGAATCCCGACGTATCATAATATTCGAGTAGCAGACAACCTTAAGGATCCTACACTCTCGAGTAGTAGACAGCCCTAGCGATCTTGCACTCTCTGGTAACAGATAGCACTAGCGCTCCGGCACTCCCTAAAAATCTCGAAGTATTGAAACGTTGATAATTCGATGACTCAATCCAAAGCCCATCATCACACCAAAACGTATATGTAAGGCCCCTCCTACGTAGATGGATTCAACTACCCGTACATATGCCTCGAGGTGATCAATAACTTAGTCTAGAGCCCATCCTCTCACCTTAATGATTTGCCCATGACCATAGTTACTAACATGTATGCTAGCCCATCAAGGGCAATTTAACTTATCATCCCACATACAAAACATTCTATCAGAATGCTTAACCAGCTCGGATACAACCTCAAAACCAATTAAGAAAAGTGGACATTTATACTCACAACGATGAGTTATCTAATAACGATCCATATGCCGCTTGATGAGTTCCACAAGCGCTTTATAACCCTTTAACATATTAACCTTCACGTATAGACATTTTCCTTATTAATCCTGAAATCCCTCGGGCCATCCAGCCTGATATAATTACCTGACCTACGTAGTCACGGATATAACCCCAGGCTAAAATTCTCCAACTCAGGTCGATATTTCCATCACAGCTGTTGAAGAACATGCATCAAAGAGATATGGTTTACGCACACTCCCGACACAGTGACCAGATAAATTTAACCACCGCATGAAATTTCTGTCGTGTGAACTCTCGTGAAATCCTCATGGTTATGAAATGACACTTCATTACCCATTTCATACTTATACCAGATCTTGTCCCATGATAGATCTATTTATCTCAAAAGTGGTCATTTTCCCTTATCATATTATAAATATGCATCCTAAACACTTAAACACCGGTTTGGTTCTTTCCAAAACCCTGATTAACACGTACATGACATAATGTGGAGGTTTAGAACCTACCATAAAATATCTGAGACCAGCTAGTCTTTGACGTCCACAAACACACCACCGAGTGATCAAACGCTATAATGGAGTTCCATACGTCATATCTTCGCTCATAACGGCTAATAACTCGTAATTACAATAGTTTGAGGCTTACCAAAGAGAACGACCCTTCAAGCATTGAATTCTAGACCAACCCAACATCCACAAACCCAAAAACAACCTCTGATAGTCAACTGAGCCTTTAAACGAGCCAAAATCGTAATGAAAGAGTGGACGTTGTCTAGAAAGAGAGAGATTTTTGAGAGTAAGAGTGTGTAAATGGTGAAAATCAGGTTTTTATACCTTAGCGGACCGCTACCCCAGGCTTGGCGGTCCGCTAAAGCCTCAAAAAGGCATATTCGAATCTTGAAAATGGAATATGTGCATATTCCAATCAAATATTCCCAAAGAATATTCCTCACAGACCGTTACGCACTACCTTGGAAGTCCGCGACTATCTTAGCAGACTGTTACCCAATTCCTTTGCGGTCCAATTTGGAACTTGGTTCTCTGGTCCCGGACCATTTTTTTTTGTGGACCATTATGTCCAACCAATAGGAACCATAGCAGTTTGCTATAGTCCTTCATTCCTAAATTCTTAAGAATTTTCCATCCATAATCATTTTATACACGTTTCCAATCCATGTACTCGTATATCAGCCCATCCATTAGGCCTAGGAGGGGGCGTCATAGAGGCAATTGGCTGAAGCAATCTACATCACTTATTTCGTAGAAGAGAAGCAAAACCTCTCATGCCCACCCATATATTTTCTACTCTGAATATTTTTAGTAAGCCTTCCACTACCGATCTCTTAGGTAGAGAGCCAGCCCAGTAGTTAATGCTTCTGGTAACAAGAGCTATCCGTCCTCTTTCTCACACTAAAGCTTAGGAACGACATGTGAAGACCTTTGTTATTATTGCGGCAATAGATATATGTCACGTGATAAATGCAATGAACAATAGTTGTTTGTGATCATGGACACAACACAATCGGCCATGAAATAACCCGATTTACACCTTGAGGGCAAGGTGAATTCAAGCGAGGTGGATTGATAGGTGCTAGCTAATGCCATGTCATTATCCATGTCATTGTTACTCTTCATAGGCTTTCATGTAGTGAGTTTTGTTTATTTATTGTTTGTTTACTAATTTAACTAAGGATGAGAGGGTAGCTATCCGGTCAAGTAGTGTAGTCATGCCAGTAGTGTGTTTCATGATTTGAATGTATTCCTTTATTGTTTTTAAAAGGCTCAAGTTTTTCTCTCTATTTGATATCTAGCTTCTTCTTATATTCTTTGACCATTGATTGTCGAATGGTCCACATCATCAGGGCAATGCAACTCATATTGTTATTGGCTTAAGTCTAAGTTGATTTTTAGCTTGCTCATATTGCTATTAGCTTAAGTCCGAGTAATTTTAGCTAGACCCGATCTTGATCCTTGAGCAACCTTCCCTAAAACATTGTGAGCGACTTTGTTCTTAATTCTACCACTAAATTTTAGAGCTTTTAGCAAAGCTTCTTCTTTATTCTTAGCATGATAATATATTTTTGTTATATCAAAAACATATTTCAAATTTGGTTTAATGCAAGCTTAACTCTATTTTTTATACGAGTTTATTAAAAAAATCCAAACTCGATCCAACCTATATATTGGCACGAGGAAATCAGTTATAGTTGTTATTAAACAATATGCAGAGATTAAATGTGACAACCGCCAGTTCAAGTCATAAACCATATGACCCTTAAACATACTTTCAATACGTTAATGCATTTTAGACTTTAATTTTAATAGTTGAGTTGTTTTAGTCTAGCAACCCCATTTCGTGTCTAGAGATCTTATCTTGTAGCACTTAAAAATTTCTTACTTGTATATGATTATAAAATTATACACATATATATTTTTCTTTAGATGCAGACATGGGTATTTTTTTAACTAGTTAGCACTTTATTAAAAAGTCCTGAAAATCATCATATAAATCTCGAAAATATATCATACTTATAAGTCTTAAATAAACTAATAATTTATCTAAAACAAAAACAAGTAATGAATACCACCATAGAATTTACCATCCATCCAACTATGCACACATTTCTCATTATTATATTATATAAAAGACCATCTTTTGAAAATCAATAAAGTCTTACAACCCCATACCCACTCATTCCACATCCTTACCTTTCAAAATGATATTAAAAGACATGGTCTTTGCAGGACCATTTAAGGGATGGTCACTTACAACACAACACACAATGAGAAGAGTGTAATAGAACACTTAACAGATCAAATAGGAAATTGGAATCAATGTGGTATGATACTTAGAACACAAGTAAATATGAAACAGAACAAGAACAAAAACACAAGGATATTGGTTGTTCAAGAATGTTGTATATTGCTCTCAAGTTCTTTTACAAGTGTTAAAGCATGAAGAAAAGATACAAGGACCTGAGATACTTTATACTACATCCTACTGCCCTTGATCAACATTAGCAGTGTCCGCTGTCCTTTCAGTAATAACAAGATCAACAACACCTCTGTATCAGTGACAGGATAATCAGCAGGTTCAGATCCAGAAGTTTGTTGTCTGCTCGATTCTCCAACTTCCGTGGTATGAAATGACGAATCGACACGTGAAGTGAGATCTCTTAGGTTCTATTCCATGATTTGAACATAACTGAATATAAACTGCTGCTGACCCTCCAAACTCTTTATCCTCTCATACTTCTCTTGCAAACTCCAACACATATCATCAATTAACTGTGTCTTCTCAAGCAGCTCTCTCTCTCTCTCTCTCTAACGCGGTAATCCTCTGCTTTAAAGTAACCTTGGTGGGTGAAAATGATGCAGACTCAGGTTGCGGTCGAGGCTCTAGAGTAGTATGCAAAAAGTTAGCTTCTCCAAACATATCATCATGAGTTTTCTCCCTCGGAGGTGTCCTCAACATGTCAGCATTAGTAGGCATAGATGATGATGTTACAGTTTTTGACTATGTAACAATCACAGGTGTAGAAGCCTCACTAACTGTGACTGGAATATCAAACATATGAACATCATTAGTTGTCGTAGTGGTCATCGGGGTCCGATGCTTCCTTAACACTCCTCGTCCTCTACCCCTCCCACATGGACTATCACCGGCCCTCCTGGCCTCTTCCTCCTTCCCCGGGTAGTGGGTATCTCTTCTGGAACAAAATAAGAATCACGTTCCTTAGCAGTGCGTTTTGCAGGAGTTTCTCTGTAACACCCGGATATTTATTATTTCGATGCCGGCGAAAAAGAAAAGGAAATAAAGTCCAAAGTCGAGGGACCAAACTCGCCAACGAAAGAAAGTCGGGTGAGCGGAGTATTTAAGGGAGAGGGCAGCCCTTACCCTCTCCCCCATACACAAATTTTCAGCCAACATAGAGAGGAGAAGAGAGAAAGGAGAAGAAAAAGAGAAAAAGGAGTGTTTCGGGTGGCCAAACTCGTTGTGTAGCAAGCCAAATCGAAGCCCTTGACGTTGTGCTCGTTTGTGTGAGTTCTAGGACCCCACTTTTACTTGTTTTCAACTGATTTTGGGGCTAGAAAATGTTAAAACCCGTTTTTAGTGTGAGTATGTGTTTGACCCATTTGGGTGTGATGTGTATGATGCGTTTCATGTATGTTTCCGGGCTTGTGTGTGCTTGTATGGTGTTATGCTATGCATTCCAAAGGTCCAGGAGGGTTAATTTAGGCTTAGAATGGGTTGGGATGAGCTTGGAGGCCGAAAATGGTAGATTGGGTTCGGGATGAACTCCATTCTGCATCAGCTAGGGCTAGGCGACCGAATGGAGGCCATACGGCCGAATGAGAGGCGATTGAGGGTCATTCGCACGATTGGGATTCATTCGCACGATTGAGGGTTCAATCGCACGACTAAGGCTTCAGTCGCACGACTGGGACTCTAGTCGCATGGGGGATCACACGACTGAGGGTTCAGTCGCATAGATGCTTAGTCGCATGAGTCCATTCGCATGAGGTCAGTCACATAGGTGCCCATTCGCAGTAGTTCCATCCGCATGAGGTCCATACGCCC
This sequence comes from Flaveria ramosissima, assembly GCA_025215565.1. Lineage (NCBI taxonomy): Eukaryota > Viridiplantae > Streptophyta > Magnoliopsida > Asterales > Asteraceae > Flaveria > Flaveria ramosissima. The sequence continues at coordinate 74,670,170 of CM046040.1, forward strand.
GATTGAATGTTCATTCGCATAGATGTTCAGCCGCATGAGTCCAATCGCATGATGTTCAGTCGCATGGAGGCCATGCGACTGAAGGGTGTCCATACGCCCGAATAGGGCTGTTACACTCGGAGGAATGTGTAGTTTGACTTCTGGCCTTCGGGGGAAGGTGCAGATGTAAGTTTCGACGTAAAGTTTCTCGTAAGAGCATGTAAGGTGACTGTTATGGCCTTAGAGAGCATGTAGGGCATGATGATGACGATGTTGCATGTTTATGCATGTTATGTATGTATGATGTTGCCCTGTATGATGATGATGAATGTGTATGATATGTTCCTTATTATGATGTATGCTTATCTTTCTTGTGGCTTTTCATGTCATGTTAATAAATGAATAAGTATTATGTAATGTAAAGTGAAAGATAATGAAAGAGGAACATGAAGTAAGAATGCATGCATTAATGAATGATGAATGAACGAAAGAAAGGCTTGCAAGCATATATATGGGGTGAGCGACTTTGTGTTGCAAAAGACTCGGATGAAGTGCAATCATTGAGATTGCCTATGGGGTGAGCAACCTTGTCGTTGAAAGAGACTCGAGTAATGTGCTATCGTGATGTTGCCATGAGGTGAGCAACCTTGTTGTTGCAAGAGACTCGGATAGCTTGCTATCACTAAGATGGGCAATGAGGTGAGCAACCCTAGGGTTGTAACAGACTCGGATAGCGTGCAATCATTGAGATTGCTATTGAGGTGAGCGACTCTGTCGTCGCAACAGACTCGGAAGAATGAATGTATGAAAGGAACGAAAGATAACGAATGAGATGAAAGATAATAATGACATTATCTGTGTATACGTATGTTGAATGATCGCATGATAAAAGGAATAGTTTTAATGAAAGTAAAGTATGTTTATTTTATAAAACTAGAACTCACTCAGCAACGCTGACTTTTTATATGTTTTCCAGTTGGCAGGTAATGATTGCTGAGGATGGCACGGCAAGGCTACTCGGCTCTTTTGGGATGACATCCATTCATAAAGCTTTTGTGATGTAATGCAAACATGTATTTTGTAATCGGATAATGATGTATTATTTGGCAAAAGTGTTTATAATGAAATGAGATGTCATTTTTGAATGTTTCCGCTGCAATATTTTCCTAAGGCAAATGTAATTAAATGTTTTATGTGCGATGAATGACCAACTGTAAGCGTCCCGGGAACGGGGCCTTACAAGTTGGTATCAGAGCCAAAGTTTAAGTGAAATGGGTAAAACTTTCAAAATAAACCTTAACTTAAACTGAAAATGGGACGAAAGGGGAATGGGATGCCAAACTGAGTAGCTGCGTGCCATCAGGTATTTTCTTAAAGTTAACCGGTTTTATGTGCGCATGGTATGTGGTTATGTGTTGTATGTAGATTTAAATACTGATGTAGTCAGGACAGGTAATACTTGGGGTATGAAGAGTAAAGTAAGTGGCTAATCACAACGGGCCACTGTAATTAGGGACTTACTATACTTGACATAAACTGAGTTGTTTCCTTGAATGACCGTGTTGGTGTTTGAATCTTTCAGTGTGATAGAGAATGGCTGGTGGTAGATCTTCTAGAGCTTCTAGGGGTGGAGGCCGTGGTGGTCCTGATGCGGAACCGCGACCTAAAAGAGGAAGGCCTAGAGCTGAGAAGGAGGTTCCTGCAGAACTTGAAACCCCTCATCCGGAGGCTGGGGATGAGAGTGTAAACTTGAGGGCCTCGGTAAAGGAGGCTGTTGTTGAGGAAGTACATCAGGTCATGTAGACAATCTTACCGTCCGTGGTGACCGAAGTCATCAAGGCCGTGAAAGAGGGAGAAAGGAAGGAGAGAAATAGGGCCTCGGGGGAGCAACCGGAGCCTGAAACGATTTTCTCCGATAATGAGGAGGAGGAAGAAGATGAGCCCGTGCAAGGGGTGGTACGGGGCTGTAACTATGGGGCGTTTATGAGATGCAAGCCCCTAACTTTTGATGGAAACGGCACTGCTGCTGCTGCTCACCGGTGGGTGAGGGAAATGGAGGCCGTTCTGGATATCAGCGAATGCCGTGAAGACCAGAATGTGAAGTTCGCTACCCACTCTTTTGTGGATTCGGCTCTATGTTGGTGGGACAATATTGTCCAAGCCGAGGGTAGCAGGGCCATTGGGAGAATGAGATGGTCTGAGCTGAAAAGGTTGGTGATCGAGGAGTTTTGTCCTCATCGGGAAATGGACAAGGTTGAGAGGGAGTTCTTGCAACTGGAGGCGGGAACCATGACACACCAACAGTACACCACAAAATTCAACGAGATGGCACGTCTGGTGCCGGATCAGGTGACACCTCTGTCCCGAAAGATCAAGAGGTATATACAGGGTTTGCCAGCGGATATTCACAGGCACATGATTGCTGCCCGGCCGAGCACGTTTAGGTCGGCGGTGGATTTGGTGGGGAGACTGTATGATGAAAGAACGGTGGTGGTGACTGATGGTGGCAGGAAGAGCGGTGGTGATCGAAACTGGCAGAGGAAGAGGTTTGGTCGGGGTGATGCCTCGACGGGTAATAAGAGGGCACGGGTGGACGACCGTTGTGTGGTCACGTCAAGTGCGGGGTCGAGAAGGTGTGGTAAGTGTGGACGGGAGCATAGTGGGGAGTGCAGGTTGGGGTCAAACTTGTGCTTCAAGTGTGGAAAGGCGGGGCACATGGCAAAGGACTGTCGTACGGTCCGGTGCTTTAACTGTGGTGAAGAGGGTCACGTGATCAAAGATTGCAAGAGGCCGAGGGCTGAGAGCTTTGGGGCGAAGAAGACAGGAGGTGAAGGACCGAGGGCGAGCGCCAGGGCATTCACCATGACCTAGGAGGAAGCTAGAACGGACCCTGATGTCGTGTCCGTACGTTTCTGGTGAACCAAACTTTAGCTTCTGTGTTATTTGATTCGGGTGCCAGTAAAAGTTTTATTTCTGCTGCTTTATGTGCTAAGATGCCTGTTAGTAGTAGACGTTTTGATGCACCCTTTGATGTAGAAACTGCCATAGGTAAGTCTACCAGGATTTCTGAGATGATAGAGAACTGCGATATGGAACTCGAGGGTCATAAGTTTCCTGTTAGGCCATTTGTGATGACCTTAGGTGGTTTTGATTTGGTTCTTGGGATGGATTGGCTAGCGGACTACGAGGCGAACATTGTGTGTCGCAAGAAGATGATTCAGTTGTCAGCGCCTGACGGTAGTTCAGTGACGGTTTATGGTGATCGAGTTACTACGATTCCGAAGGTGATCTCAATGGCGGTGGCAGGAAAGTGTATGAGGCGTGGATGTAGTGCCTACTTGGCCTATGTAAAGGATGTGGATACGCCAACACCACAACTAGCCGATGTACCGGTTGTGTGTGACTTTCCAGATGTGTTCCCAGAAGACTTATCAGGAGTGCCACCTGACAGAGAGATCGAGTTTCAGATTGATCTGATACCGGGTGCCCAACCTGTCGCCAAAGCACCGTATCGGTTGGCTCCGACCGAGATGTAAGAGTTGATGGAGCAGTTGCAAGAGTTGCTTGATAAGGGGTTCATTAGACCGAGTATCTCTCCTTGGGGTGCTCCGGTCCTGTTTGTAAAGAAGAAGGACGGTAGTATGAGGATGTGCATCGACTACCGCGAGCTGAACAAGTTGACAGTAAAGAACCGATACCCCTTACCGAGGATAGATGATTTGTTCGATCAGCTTCAGGGTGCCAGTTGGTTTTCGAGAATAGATCTTCGATCAGGTTATCATCAGTTGAAGGTAAAGGAGCAAGACATTCTTAAAACAGCTTTTCGTACGCGCTATGGTCACTACGAGTTCCTCGTCATGTCTTTTGGTTTGACCAATGCGCCAGCTGCTTTTATGGATCTGATGAATCGAGTGTGTCGGCCGATGTTGGATAAATCAGTGATCGTGTTTATTGATGATATCCTGATTTACTCGAGAAGCGAAGCAGAGCACGCCGGTCACATTCGGGAGGTTCTGGAGACATTGAGAAGGGAGAGGTTGTATGCTAAATTCTCCAAGTGCGCGTTTTGGTTACGTGAAGTCCAGTTTTTGGGTCATGTGGTGAATCCCGACGGGATAATGGTGGACCCGGCGAAAGTGGAGGCGGTTATGCAATGGAAGTCACCAAAGACGCCATCCGAGATTCGTAGTTTCTTGGGTTTGGCGGGCTACTATAGAAGATTTATCCAAGACTTCTCTAAGATAGCTTCTCCACTGACTAAGTTGACCCGAAAAGATGTGAAGTTCATATGGGGTCAAGCTCAAGAGAAGGCGTTTGAAGAACTGAAGGCAAGATTGACTCAAGCTCCTGTTCTGTCATTACCCGATGGAAGTGAAGATCTGGTGGTTTGTTCCGATGCTTCATACTCGGGGTTGGGGTGCATGTTAATGCAAAGAGGAAAGGTTATAGCCTATGCATCCCGACAATTGAAGGTTCACGAGGTCAATTATCCTACTCATGACTTGGAGCTAGCAGCTGTGGTCTTTGCGTTGAAGATTTGGAGGCACTATCTTTACGGGACGAAGTGCACCATATTCACTGACCATAAGAGTCTGAAGTACTTCTTCGAGCAGAAGGACCTGAACATAAGGCAGAGATGGTGGTTGGAACTTATAAAGGATTATGATTGTGAGATCCACTACCATCCGGGCAAGGCCAATATGGTGGCTGATGCCCTTAGCCGGAAGGAGAGGCCCGAGCCGATTTGGGTGAAAGCATACCAGTTGATCATGACCTTGGATGTGATGAAGCAGGTCAAAGAGTTCCAAGATGAGGCATTGAAAGAAGATCATCTTAACTCTGAAAGAATGAGAGGTCTGGCCGCGGAGTTGGGTGAAAACACACTCGGTGTTAGAACCCGATTTGGTCGCGTGTGGATTCCTCGTTTTGGGGATCTACGGGTGAAGATCATGGATGAAGCTCACAAGACTCGGTACTCCATTCATCCTGGTGCCACGAAGATGTACCATGATATGAAGAAAGATTATTTGTGGCCGGGTATGAAGCGTGATGTGGAGGAGTATGTGAGTAAGTGTCTTACTTGCTTACAGGTGAAGGTCGAGCACCAAAAGCCGTATGGGAAGATACAACCTTTGGATATACCGGAATGGAAGTGGGAGCACATCACCATGGATTTCATTACAAAGTTGCCTCGTACCCCGAAAGGGTATGATGCCATATGGGTGATAGTTGATCGCTTGACGAAGAGTGCTCACTTCCTACCGATCCGCGAGACATATTCATCTGAGAGCTTGGCTGATCTATTCATCAAGGAAATTGTAACTCTTCATGGTGTGCCGGTGTCTATTGTGTCGGATCGCGACACCCGGTTTACATCTAAATTCTGGAAGAAGTTCCACGACGCTATGGGGACGAGGTTACATATTAGCACGGCTTATCATCCCCAGACTGATGGTCAGTCAGTAAGGACCATTCAGACATTGGATGACATGCTTCGGGCATGTGTGATTGATTTTGGTGGAAGTTGGGATGACCACCTACCGTTAGCCGAATTTTCATACAACAACAGCTATCATGCCAGCATTGGCATGCCTCCATATGAGATGCTATACGGTATGAGATATAGAACACCCGTTTGTTGGGGTGACATTGACAGAAGGAATTGGGGAGCGTCGAGGTAATCGAGGCTACGAATGAGAAGCTTGAGAAGATTAAAGCCTTCATGAAGGCAGCCAAAGATAGACATAAGTCGTATGCTGATAAACGACGCAGGCCGATTGAGTTCAAGGTGGGTGACCGGGTTATGTTGAAGGTCTCACCTTGGAAGGGTATCATTCGCTTCCGAAAATGGGGCAAGTTGAGCCCCACGTATATAGGCCCTTTCTGAATCATTGCTCGAGTAGGAGAGGTGGCCTATAGACTAGAATTACCGGATGAGTTAAGTGGAATTCACCCGAAAGTCCATGTATCTCATTTAAGGAAGTGCTTAGCTGATGAAGATATGATTATTCCACTAGAGGATATCGAAGTGGATGAACGGCTCAATTATGTGGAGCAACCAGTGGCAATCATCAACCAAAAGGAGAAAAGGCTAAGGAATAAAGTGGTTCCTCTTGTGCGTGTACAGTGGAAGCACAAGAAGGGATCCGAGTCAACGTGGGAGACTGAGGAAGAAATGAGACAGAATTATCCACGTTTGTTCAAAGAATATCAGGTTTCGGGGACGAAACCTATTTAAGGGGGGTGGACTTGTAACACCCGGATATTTATTATTTTGATGCCGGCGAAGAAAGAAAAGGAAATAAAGTCCAAAGTCGAGGGACCAAACTCGTCAACGAAAGAAAGTCGGGTGAGCGGAGTATTTAAGGTAGAGGGCAGCCCTTACCCTTTCCCCCATACACAAATTTTCAGCCAACATAGAGAGGAGAAGAGAGAAAGGAGAAGAAAAAGAGGAAAAGGAGTGTTTCGGGTGATTCGGGTGGCCAAACTCGTTGTGTAGCAAGCCAAATCGAAGCCCTTGACGTTGTGCTCGTTTGTGTGAGTTCTAGGACCCCACTTTTACTTGTTTTCAACTGATTTTGGGGCTGGAAAATGTTAAAACCCGTTTTTAGTGTGAGTATGTGTTTGACCCATTTGGGTGTGATGTGTATGATGCGTTTTGTGTATGTTTCCGGGCTTGTGTGTGCTTGTATGGTGTTATGCTATGCATTCCTAAGGTCCAGGAGGGTTAATTTAGGCTTAGAATGGGTTGGGATGAGCTTGGAGGCCGAAAATGGCAGATTGGGTTCGGGATGAACTCCATTCTGCATCAGCTAGGGCTAGGCGACCGAATGGAGGCCATACGGCCGAATGAGAGGCGATTGAGGGTCATTCGCACGATTGGGATTCATTCGCACGATTGAGGGTTCAATCGCACGACTAAGGCTTCAGTCGTACGACTGAGAGTCTAGTCGCATGGGGGATCACACGACTGAGGGTTCAGTCGCATAGATGCTTAGTCGCTTGAGTCCATTCGTATGAGGTCAGTCGCATAGGTGCCCATTCGCAGTAGTTCCATCCGCATGAGGTCCATACGCCCGATTGAATGTTCATTCGCATAGATGTTCAGCCGCATGAGTCCAATCGCATGATGTTCAGTCGCATGGAGGCCATGCGACTGAAGGGTGTCCATACGCCCGAATAGGGCTGTTACACTCGGAGGAATGTGTAGTTTGACTTCTGGCCTTCGAGGGAAGGTGCAGATGTAAGTTTTGACGTAAAGTTTCTCGTAAGAGCATGTAAGGTGACTGTTATGGCCTTAGAGAGCATGTAGGGCATGATGATGATGATGTTGCATGTTTATGCATGTTATGTATGTATGATGTTGCCCTGTATGATGATGATGAATGTGTATGATATGTTCCTTATTATGATGTATGCTTATCTTTCTTGTGGCTTTACATGTCATGTTAATGAATGAATGAAGTATTATGTAATGTAAAGTGAAAGATAATGAAAGAGGAACATGAAGTAAGAATGCATGCATTAATGAATGATGAATGAACGAAAGAAAGGCTTGCAAGCATATATATGGGGTGAGAGACTTTGTGTTGCAAAAGACTTGGATGAAGTGCAATCATTGAGATTGCCTATGGGGTGAGCAACCTTGTCGTTGCAAGAGACTCGAGTAATGTGCTATCGTGATGTTGTCATGAGGTGAGCAACCTTGTTGTTGCAAGAGACTCGGATAGCTTGCTATCATTAAGATGGGCAATGAGGTGAGCAACCCTAGGGTTGTAACAGACTCGGATAGCGTGCAATCATTAAGATTGCTATTGAGGTGAGCGACTCTGTCGTCGCAACAGACTCGGAAGAATGAATGTATGAAAGGAACGAAAGATAACGAATGAGATGAAAGATAATAATGACATTATCTGTGTATACGTATGTTGAATGATCGCATGATAAAAGGAATAGTTTTAATGAAAGTAAAGTATGTTTATTTTATAAAACTAGAACTCACTCAGCAACGCTGACTTTTTATATGTTTTCCAGTTGACAGGTAATGATTGCTGAGGATGGCACGGCAAGGCTACTCGGCTCTTTTGGGATGGCATCCATTTATAAAGCTTTTGTGATGTAATGCAAACATGTATTTTGTAATCGGATAATGATGTATTATTTGGCAAAAGTGTTTATAATGAAATGAGATGTCATTTTTGAATGTTTTCGCTGCAATATTTTCCTAAGGAAAATGTAATTAAATGTTTTATGTGCGATGAATGACCAACTGTAAGCGTTCCGGGAACGGGGCCTTACATTCTCGCACTCTGGGACGTTCTTGTAATACAAATGGTACGCTCCTAATCTGATCACTGTCGGTTTTACTCCCACTTTCCATGAACCAAGTGCTCAGCTCATCCATGTTAGACATCTCAGCACCCTGAGAACTCTCAAGTGCTTTTTGTTCAACATTAGTAGATGTACTAGCTGTATCTCTAGGAGCATGTGGAGTCTCTGTCTCTTTTGGTCGTGCCTCAGCTTGGAATCCTTCAACAACTTCCAAGCTTACCGAAATGGGATCCATCCCAAGCATTCCCACG